>WBNM01001601.1:0-31608 GCA_013399055.1 Ramphastos sulfuratus
ACCAGGACTTGCAACTCTTCTTCTTCTTCCATCCCATGGTCCCTGTTGTGGTCCATGAGAACATGGTGGTGGTGGCAATCACCATGGAGAGCAGCTGCTGCTCCACAGCTGGAGGAGCAAAGCATTGCAGAGCAGCATCACCCACTGTAGGAAGCTGGAGGAGATGTCAGAGGGGAGGAGGATGTTCTTGTCTCCCCATGCCCATCCTGGCTTCAGCTGACTCTGTTTTTCCTTCATCATAAATCAGAAACACACTTGCTGGGGTGGAGCCCCTTTGCAGGTGGGCTGAAGGCCAGGGGTGTGACCTCCAAACCCTAAATGAACCACCTTAAAGCTGCAGCCCTGGGCTGGCTGCTTCTTGGGGCCCAGAGCTGGAGAAGGCAGTGCTGGGTGGCTGCAGGTAAGGTGGAAATGGTCTGCTTTAGATCTTGCAGTTGCCTGTGGGGATGCTGTGCCACAGAGCTGCTGTGATGGGGTGAAACCACCCCTGTTTTGTGTAGGGGGCAGATTATTCCATCTGAGGGAGCAGTGTTCCCAGGATGGTTCAGGTTGGAGCTTCCTCTGGAGGTCATCTAGTCCAAGCCCTGCTCAAGCAAGGTCATCTGGAGCAGGTTCCTGTGTCCATTTGGGGTTTGAATATCTCCATGGTTGGAGGCTGCACAACCTCTTGGGGTGCCCTTTTGGTTTCTGACCACAGTCAAAGTGTTTTCACAGGCTCACAGGATCAGGGGTTGGAAGAGACCCAAAGACATTGAGTCAAACCCCCCTGCCAGAGCAGGACCAGACACTCTAGCTCAGGTCACACAGGAACACACCCAGACAGGCCTTGAAAGTCTCCAGAGAAGGAGACTCCACAGCCTCTCTGGGGACCCTGTTCCAATGCTCTGGGACCCTTGCAGTATTGAAGTTCCCCCTTGAGGTGGAACCTCCTGTGCTGCAGCTTACATCCATTGCTCCTTGTCCTATCCCAGGGAGCAAGTGAGCAGAGCCTGTGCCCCACTCCTGACCCCCAGCCCTCAGATATTTGTAGATATTTATTAAATCCTCTCTCAGTCCTCTCTTCTCCAGACTAAGCAGCCCCAGGTCCCTCAGCCTCTCCTCACCAGGCAGTGCTCCAGTCCCCTCAGCATCCTCAGAGCCCTCTGCTGGACCTCTCCAGCAGGTCCCTGTCCCTCTTAAACTGGGGAGCCCAAATCGGAAGGCAGCACTCAAGATGAGGTCTCACCAGGGCAGAGTAGAGGAGGAGGAGAACCTCCCTTGATCTGCTGGATGCACTCTTCTTAATACACCCCAGGCTCCCATTGGCCTTCTTGGCCACAAGGGCACATTGCTGTCCCATGGATGTTACCCACCAGCACTCCCAGGTCCCTCTCCACAGGGCTGCTCTCCAGCACATCACCTCCCAACCTGGTGCAGTTTATTATTCCCTCTCCAGAGGGCTGCTCTCCAGCAGATCACCTCCCAACCTGGTGCAGTTTATTATTCCCTCTCCACAAGGCTGCTCTCCAGCACATCACCTCCCAACCTGGACTGGTGCAGTTTATTTTTCTCTCTCCACAGGGCTGCTCTCCAGCACATCACCTCTCAGCCTGGTGCAGTTTATTATTCCCTCTCCACAGGGCTGCTCTCCAGCACATCACCTCCCAACCTGGACTGGTGCAGTTGATTATTCCTGTCCAGGTGCAGGACTCTGCACTTGTCCTTGTTGAACCTCATTTGGTTCCTCCATGCCCAGCTCTCCAGTCTGTCCAAGTCTCTCCTACCTTGGCTGATGCAATCCTCCTTTTCTCTCCTCAGGGTTCAGTGACACCTTCAACATTGACACCAAGAGGCCCAAAATCATAGCTGGCTCCAAGGAAGCCTATTTTGGCTACACTGTGCAGCAGCATGACATTGGGGGAAAGAAATGGTAAGTGAGCTCTGAGGGGGACAACATCTAAAGCAACCTGCCCAACGTGCTGAGCATCTCCTCCTGTTCCACCCAACCACCTGCCTGGGGCTCCAAGGGAAACTGAGTTTGCTGGTGGTGATGCTGGTGCCAAGCCAAGCACGAGCAAAGTAGAGAGTAGAAACCTGTTTTCCTTTCAAAAGGCAGAGGACTTTTGGGTGGAGGATCACAACACCTTTTGTATTTCGTGGCTGTGAGTGTATGGAGGGTGCTGAGCTCTGGTTCCTCTCCAGTGGCTTCCTGGAGCAGGTGCCATGCTTCAGGCAGGTTCATGGTTCCCTGGAGCCTCTCAGTTTCCAACACTTTCTGGAAACCCATCTGGGCTTTGGATTGAAGCCATTTAATATTTCCACCAGAGAGCTGTGGTCTGCAGAAGTGCTCAGACCTGCCTGGGTCCGTCAGGAGTGCAAGATGAGACTCAGATGAGATTTGCTCAGGTTTGGGGTTTCATGGCAGGTTTTGCTCTTCACCTGCACTGATCCCTGCTGAGGGGACCCTTCACAGATGTTGGCAGAGGCTCCTTGGTGCTCTGCAGGAGCACATCTGGATGTTACAGCGATGTGGACAGCTCAAAAGCTCCTGAATTTCCCTGCAACTTAAATGCTGCACAGCTGAAGGATCTGCCCTGTGGCTGGGGGAGAGCCAGGCTGAAGGCAGCAAGCAAACATCAAACTGCTGCAGAGGGACACCTCTGAAAGTCCAAAACTGGACCTGTGTTGCCTTCACTGTTGCCCCATCCTGATGCCTCAAGCTAAGCTAAGATTTCACTGCAAGAAGTGGGGGGAGTTTGGCTTTGACCTTGGTCTCCTCAGCTGCCATCACCATGGTTTGAAGCCTCTCTGCTCATTGCTTCTGTTCTGTTTAATGGAAGCTTGGGGACAGCCACCCAGGCAGGGTCTGGAGAGCCTCTGAGCCCCAGTTTCCCACAGGAATTGTGTGCTTTTCCCTAACAGTTCCATGCATCCAGTTAATGGAGTGATGCTGATGCTGCTTTGGGTATGCAGGAGCCCTCAGGGGGCTCCAAGCTGCATCCTGAGGAGCAATTCAATCCATGGTGATGTTGCCACTCTCTGGGTCACTGTTTCCTTCCACTCTCCAGCAGTGACCTGAGTTAATATTCATAAAGCTTTGAGTGGTGGCATAAGGCTCAGGTTTATCCTCTGGGCTAAGCTGTGAAGAGAGGAGCCTGGGGTGCAGCTGCCTCTGCCTCATTGCAGAGATGAGTCCTGAGCAGGCATTTGAGCACTTTGTGACCCCTCCGAGGTCCAGACACTCACATCTGTGTGGCAGTGATGAGATTTTCCACTGCTCCAACTCAAGGCCAAGCTCAGGGCTGCTTATAGGCAGGTTTGAGACTCCCTAGGAGTGTGACCATGCCAGATACCAGAGCATCCTTGCAGATGGACATTTCCATGGTCCACAAGCAGATTTGGACACAGCAGTCCAGGAGCTTTCTCCTAGAGCTGACCCTGTGTGAGCTGTGCTGGGAACTGGGTGGTACCTCAGGATGCTTTTCATCCTTGCTATCCAGGAACCTGAGCTGTGGGGCTGTGTCCCAGCTGGCCAGTTTACACTTGACAAGCCAAAAGGCAGAAACATCTGGCATGGGACACAGTCCTCCACCCCTTCTGCTTGAGAATGTGGATATTTATCCAAAGAAATGCTTTTCTTGAGGGGGTGGGTAGAGAATTTTAGGCAGCCTGACAGCACAACTGCTCTTGGCCAAAGCCACCAGAACATGTCATCAACAGGGCTGTTGAGCAGGTCCAGTAAATAAAGCAAATTCCTGCTACATCACCTGCCTGAGGCCTGAGTGGTGATGGTTCAGGGGAACAGATGACATTGCTCTGCTTGGTGTGAAGTCTTCCATCCTTATCTTCCTCCACTCAGTGCTGGAGCACACCTTGTGCTTAATTTCTAAGAGGATCTCTGGCCCATCCTTGTGTCTCCATCCCTCACCTGAGCCCAGGAAGAGTCTAAATGTGTCTGCAACATGGTAGGATGGGGACCACGTTGATCTGATGCTTCAGACCACTCAAGCTCTTCATTTGCACAGAGCTCTGCTGTGCAATATTTTCTGCCAGGAATGGATCCAAACCCAAAACATTTGATGGTATTTCTGATGGCCCCTGCAAGACAACCTCTCTGGGCAGCCTGCTCCAGGGCTCCAGCACCCTCACACCAAAGAATTTCTCCTCCTCTTCAGGTGGAACCTCCTGGCTTCCACTTTGTGCCCACTGCCCCTTGTCCAGTTGCTGAGCACCATGGAGGAGAGTCTGGCCCCATCCTCTTGCCCCCCACCTTTTAGGTCTTTCTGAGCATTGAGCAGATCCCCTCTGGGGCTGCTCTTCTGCAGGCTCACCAGCCCCAGGGCTCGCAGCCTTTCCTCCTCACAGAGATGCTCCAGGCCCCTTCAGCATCTTTGTAGCCTCTGCTGGACTCTCTCCAGTAGTTTCCTGTCTCTCTTGAACTGGGGAGCCCAGAACTGGACCCAGTACTTAGTTATACTATTCTAGGCATGATCCTGACTGCACCCCACCAGAGGGACCTCATTTCTCATGAAATTTGGGGTGCTCTTCTGCTTTTTTTTTCCTCATGTCCTCAAGCTGCCCCCATCACTGATGAGGTGACCCAGGACTTTTCCTGGTGAGGAGCAAAGCCCAGCTCACTTTGCTTCTACAATCACACCAGATCCCAGCATGATGGGGTTTGGATGGGACCTCTTGAGATCATCCAGCCCAACCCATCTGCTAAAATAGGATTTGGACCTTCTTAGGTCTGTCCTGCCAGCATCAGGCAGTTGTAGTTTTCCCTTCTCCTGGAAAACCATGGAAGTTCTCCACATAGAATGGGTGTCTGTGTGTCCAGAGGTACAATGTCTCCTGGGACCTGCAATTATGGAGAACAAAATGCCTCTTAAAGATGCTGTTCAAAATGAAACCACCATGACTCACCCTGCTTAAAGGAGAAATGACTGAGCCAACAAAACATCTATAGCCCAAACCAAGGATGTATAGAGTGAGCAGCATAATGATTGTGCTGAGCTCCAGCCAACCCCAGGAGCTGGCAGCAGGCAGAAGAAATGGAGATGTTAAGATGAAACCTCAAGTTGCTGCTAAGGCAGAAGCCAGATGAGCATCCTTGAGGAGTCCAATAAACCCCAGGGAGATGCAGAAGAGCTCAGAGAAGCGAAATTGTTCTCTCAGAAGCATGGAGTGATGGTTCCAGCAACGTGCAGAGACCTGGCTGCCAAATACCAAACGTGGAATCTGAGGACTTTGGCACCTGTCCTTCAGTCTGAGTCTTTTTAGGTTGCTTTTGGCTGGTGGAGATGGTTCCAGAAGGGCTTCAAAGCAGCTTTTATGTAGCTATCCATATGTAAAGGTATACTTGAGTGTATGTAAACATATCTCTTCTAGATATACTTTTAGTTGAGGCTATTTCCCTCCTCCTGACCTTATGAGGATGGAGCCAGATCATATTCATGAGGGGGGGGGCTACAATCTCAACCTTGATAGTGGAAAATCTGGGATGAAGGAATTCAGGTTATTAAATTCCAGGGGAAAAACCACTTGGATCTATACTACTCAAAAAATCCCCCACCAAACCTCATGGATTTGTGGAGTGGGTTTTTTTCTGCTCAGTGCTTTCCAGAGCAGTGAGTGGCTTTCAGATCTTCCTCTCAACACCTTCTCTCCCTTCTTCATTAAGCTGGAGGTGCAACCCAAGTGTATGAGTGGAAAAAATGACAACAGGCTACTGAAATTCATCCTAAGGTGGAATGTGGCTTTGCTCAGCTGGAGTTAGGCAGTGGCTGCCTTGTCCAGGAGCATTCCCAGTGCAGGCAGAGCAAGTGGTGCCCAGTGAGATGGGCTCTGAGCATCCACAGTCCTCAGGCTGGGCATCTTGGGTGAAATGAGGAGAGGCTGAGAGACCTGGAGGTGTTCAGCCTGGAGAAGAGCAGCCTGAGAGGGGATCTGAGCAATGCTCAACAGGAGATAAAGGGTGGGGGCCAAGAGGACAGGGCCAGACTCTTGTCAGTAGTGCCTGGTGACAGGACAAGGGGTGATGGGCACAAACTGGAACCCAGGAGGCTCCACCTGAAGATGAGGAGAAACTTGTTTGGTGTAAGGGTGCTGGAGCCCTGGAGCAGGCTGCCCAGAGAGGTTGTGGAGGCTCCTTGTCTGGAGGGCTATGATGGGTTCAGTTCTGGTGTTGAGGAGCCCAGAACAGTGCCCAAATACTGAGTATATCTTCAAAAATATCTTCTTTAGGGTGTTGCAGCTTTGCTTTATTTTTCTCCTGCCTCATGTGGTGGTGGACTAGGGCCACAAAGATGCTGAGGGGCCTGGAGCATCTCTGTGAGGAGAAAAGAGAGCCCTGGGGCTGGTGAGCCTGGAGAAGAGCAGCCCCAGAGGGGATCTGCTCAGTGCTCAGCAAGAGCTAAAGTGTGGGGGGCAAGAGGATGGGGCCAGACTCTTGTCAGTGGTGCCCAGTGACAGGACAAGGGGCAATGGGCACAAAGTGGAACCCAGGAGGTTCCACCTGAAGATGATGAGAAGCTTTGGTGTGAGGGTGCTGGAGCCCTGGAGGAGGCTGCCCAGAGAGGTTGTGGAGTCTCCTTGTCTGGAGAGCTCCCAAACCCAGGTGGGCATTGTGATGCTGGGCAAGCTGCTGTGGGTGCTGATGCTGTAGGAGGTTCCCAGCCTAGATGACCTCCAGAAGTCCCTTCCAACCCCTTTCATGCTGGGATTCTGGAAAACCTGGACGGAAATGAATGTTCCTTGTGCTGCTGTCCTTGGGACAAAATGGCCTGGCAGGAATTTTGGTAGAAGGAGAGGTTGTTAGAGAGCCAATGAAGCTCCACCATGATCCTAGTGTTGACATGAAGTGGTGAGCTGGCTTGGAGCTGCTCCTCTGCCCCAAGCCACACTTTGGTTTGTGCTCTTTTGGGGGTGCTTAAGTTGTCAATTGGAAGAGCTCAGGCAGGTTTGCTGTTCTGGGTGGATTTATGGGCAAAATAACTGTTCAAACATGCAAAGAGTTTCCACAGATAGACATGGGACCCTTCAATGTGGATCTCCCATCCCCACATATGCCCCTCTCGTGCTGCTCATGGCTGTTTGTGGGAAGAAACAAACAGTTGAGCTGGGGAGGAAATGTTCTTTGAAGCCCAAGATCATGGGGAAAAAGGGAAAAAAGTTCACTCCAGCTTTCACCTCATATCTCCCAACTGCCTTTCTTGATGGCTCCCCTCTCAGTACAGAAGTAGGAAAGGGAAGGTGGACCAGGGGGTGAGTTTTGACCCCGTGGAGAAGACAGCAGCAGCTGTGCTGGTCCAAGCTGGGAGTGCTGCTCCTCACCAGCTTGTGTCTGTGGGTTGAAAGCTTCCAGCTATGCAAAAAATGAAGCTTGAGAAGAACTGACTGTGGAAGGAAAACCCTGGGAATAAACATCCATTAGCCTTCAGAAGCTGTAAAAATAATAAATCCAGCATTCCCAAGCTAGCTGAGGCCAGGGCTTTGCTGATGCTCCTGGCAAGGTGGCATGGCTGGGGAGCAAGTCCTTGGCTGTGCTGGCAGCTGGATGGGCTTCAGGGGCTAAGGGTTGAGTATTTTGGGTGCTGGGTGCTCTCTAGCTGCTCTCTTCCTCATGAGGTTGTGTCTTGTGCTGTTCCACAGAATCCCAGCATGGTGGGGGTTGGAAAGGACCTCTGGAGATCACCCAGTCCAACCCTCTAGCTAAAGCAGGGGCACCACAGCAGCTTGCCAGGATCACAATGGCCAGGAGGGGTTGGAATCTCTCCAGAGAAAGTGACCCCACTTTGCAGCAAAGGAGTGTTGTGAAGTCTCAGTGTAGGGTTTGCCCCCTTGAAACCCCCCACCCCAGCTCCTCACCACTCTCAGCAAGAGTTCTTCCTTGCAAGCACCCCAGATCTCACTTTCTCTCCTAAGGGTGCCTGGAAGGGGGCAGCCCCAAGCCCCCATCCCCATGTCTGCTTCCAGCACAGACATGACGTTTCCAGCCTGAGCTTAGCCAAAAGGAAAAAAAAGGAGAAGGGAGAAGAGAGGAAGAAGAAAAAAAAAAAATTAGCTCTGCTGGGTGGATTTGAAGCTGTAATTGTGCTGATCTGGAAAAACAGTTGAAGGGTTCTGCTATTTCCCTACTACTGCAAGAAGCTTTCTTGGCTGGAATTCTCCTGTGGTTTGGCCAGGACCCCAGAGCCTGGATTATTTTGGTGAAAGGGGACACAACTGCAAAGCATTCCTGCAGCATGGGGATCACGTCTGCTCCCAGTCCTCCCTCCCACCACGCTGGGTCTGCAGGCATGGGTTGGGTGTAGGGTGCTCCAGCAGCCCACCCCCATCTCTGGTGTTAAGGGCTTGTCCCTTTTTATTGCCTTTTTGTGCACTCAATCCCATAGGTTCTGATTGTAGCATTTCTGGGCTGCTCTGTAGGTTGCTTTATCATTGTCTGGCCCCTTCCAGGTTTGCCCTGGGGGATGAGGTACAACTGATATCCCTGGGGCAGATCACAGAACCACAGATTCATTTCAGTTGGAAGAGACCTTTGAGATAAAGGGAGGTTTAGGACTGCAGATGAGGAAGAAATTCTTTCCAGTGAGGGTGGTGAGGCACTGGCACAGGTCGCCCAGGGAAGTTGTGGATGCCCCTTCCCTGGAGGTGTGCAAGGCCAGGCTGGACAAGGTCTTGAGCAACCAGATCTAGTGGCAGGTGTCCCTACCTATGGCAGGGGAAATTGGAACTGGATTATATTTAAGGCTCTTTCCAACCCAAACCATTCTAGGATTCCAAGTCCTGCATCTGCCACCACAATACCTGTGGTGAGAGATGTCTTAGCCTTAGTTATGAAGCTCTCCATGGTGGAAGGAGATCTTGCTGCTTCCAAACCCATATTGCTCACCCATCAAAAGACCTCTGCAACCACATCTTCATTATTTGAGGTTGGAGGCTTGATTCCCTTGTCTCAAAGGATTGATTGAAGGCCTCAGGTTGCACCAGAGGAAGTTTAGGTTGGATATTAGTAGCCTTCCAGTATCTGAAGGTGCCCTACAGGAAGGCTGGGGAGGGACTATTGACAAGGTCTTGCAATGACAGGACAAGGGGCAATGGGTTTGAACTGGCAGAGGGGAGATTTAGACTGGATGTTAGGAGGAAGTTGTTTGCAGTGAGGGTGGTGAGACACTGGCACAGGTTGCCCAGGGAGGTTGTGGCTGCTCCCTCCCTGGAGGTGTTCAAGGCCAGGTTGGAGGAGGCCTTGAGTGACCTGTGCTAGTGGGAGGTGTCCCTGCCTATGGCAGGGGGTTGGAACAAGATGATCCTTGAGGTCCCTTCCAACCCTACCATTCTATGATATTAGGAACAATTTCTTTCCCACAAGAGCAGTCAAGCATGGGAGTAGGGTGCCCAGGGAGGTGGTGGAGTCACAGTCCCTGGAGGTGCTCGAATAAGCACAGAGATGTGGCAGCTGGGGACATGGATTTAGTGGGCATGGTGGTGTTGGCTTATGGTTGACTTGATGATCTTGGAGGTCTTTTTGCCACCTACACAATTCCCTAAGGACAGCTGGCTGAAGCTGTGATACAGGAGGTGGTGACCCAACAAAACTAGCGGTGTCCCCCAGGGATCAGTACTGGGCCCCATCCTCTTTAACATCTTCATTGATGATCTGGATGAGGGCATTGAGACAGTCATCAGCAAGTTTGCAGATGACACCAAACTGGGGGCAGATGTTGGTGGGTTGGAGGGCAGAAGGGCTCTGCAGCAGGACCTCGAGCGCCTGGACAGATGGGCAGAGTCCAAGGGGATGGCGTTCAACAAATCCAAGTGCTGGGGGCTGCACTTTGGCCACAACAACCCCATGCAGAGCTACAGGCTGGGGTCGGAGTGGCTGGAGAGCAGCCAAACAGAAAGGGATCTGGGGGTGCTGATTGACACCCACCTAAACATGAGCCAGCAGTGTGCCCAGGTGGCCAAGAAGGCCAATGGCATCCTGGCCTGCATCAGGAATAGTGTGGCCAGCAGGAGCAGGGAGGTCATTCTCCCCCTGTACTCTGCACTGGTTAGGCCACACCTTGAGTACTGTGTCCAGTTCTGGGCCCCTCAATTTAAGAAGGACATTGAGGTGCTTGAGCGTGTCCAGAGAAGGGCAACGAGGCTGGTGAGAGGCCTCGAGCACAAGCCCTATGAGGAGAGGCTGAGGGAGCTGGGATTGTTTAGCCTGGTGAAGAGGAGGCTCAGGGGAGACCTTATTGCTGTCTACAACTACCTGAAGGGTGGTTGTGGCCAGCAGGAGGTTGCTTTCTTCTCTCAGGCAACCAGCACCAGAACAAGAGGACACAGTCTCAAGCTGTGCCAGGGGAGGTTTAGGCTGGAGGTGAGGAGAAAGTTCTTCACTGAGAGAGTCATTCCCCACTGGAATGGGCTGCCCAGGGAGGTGGTGGAGTCACCGTCCCTGGAGGTGTTCAAGGCATGTTTGGACGTGGCACTTGGTGCCATGGTCTGGTCTTGAGGTCTGTGGTAATGGGTTGGACTTGATGATCTTTGAGGTCTCTTCCAACCTTGCTATACTGTGAAAACACCTGAGTGGGGGAACCCTTCAAACACCATTAGCTGGTGATTATGGGTGACTGGGGAAAGCAAGAAGCACCTGGTGGGAGGTGTCAGGGATTAATGCTTGCTTTAGAAACCTCCAGAAGAAAGCCAGGAATCAGACAAGTCCTGATGAACACATACAGCCAACGGAGAGGATCATCCAGCAGCTCCGTATGCTGCAGTGCAAACCCACGGCCGAGCCAAGCCTCACCGATGGGCCTCTCCTGTAAACACCTCTTTAGTACAGCATCTTGAAGCAAAAGGGAAAAAATTACAGCAGGGAAAGCAGGAAAGCCTCATTACTGCTGACCACAAGGTCCTGTGAGCTCCTCAGACATGTTCTGCAAGCCGCCAGCTGCTATTTTAAGAGGAGAGTGTTGCTCGCCGCCGCAGCTGGGCAATCACTCGTGGAGATCAGACCCTGCTGAGCTCCCTGTCCTGCTGCTGCCTCCTCTCAGGGCTGGTCCAGTGGCATGGCAGCTTGTCGTGGGGGGAGGTGGCCCATCAGGTCCTACCCAGGCATGGGAGTGGTCTGCAGACATGTGGTGGGAATGGGCTGTGTAATTAGGAGTGTCCATCCCCAGCTCAAGCCAGAGCTGGCTAAATTAAGTTGCGTTTGAGTTGCAGCTTGCAATGAGAGGGTTTGCTGCTGCTGCTCTTTTGGTGGTGGCAGCAGATGGACAGCCTCCTGCAGGCACTCCCCAAGCAAGAGAGGACAGAGATTTAGGCAAGATATGAGAAAGGAATTCTTTACAAGTGAGGGTGGTGAGACAGTGGAACAGGTTGTCCAGGGAGCTTGTGGATGCCTCCTTCCTGGAGGTGTTCAAGGCCGGGTTGGATGAGGCTTTGAGCTACCTGATCTAGTGGGAGATGTTCTTGCCCATGGCAGGGGGTTGGAACTAGATGATCTTTAAAGTCCCTTCCAACCCAAACTATTCTCTGATTCTATGGTCTTCTTCATCTCTTAACTTCCAGCTGGCTGAGTTCTAGTCTGGGTCATTTTACAAAGTATGGGGGGGCAGGTAACTCCCAAACCATCACACCCCTTAACCCTGATCCCTTATATTGACTCTCAGTGCTTGATCTGCAGTGGATTCTGCTTTCAACAGGCCCCAGAAAACTGCTGTCCTTTGCTCGTTGGTTTGTATTGAGTTAATGACCCTTGGAAGCAGTGGAGGAGGAGGAGGAGGAGGTGAATCTATGAGATGGGGACAAAGCTCACATCCAAGGATGGGATAGGGCTTGGATCTGGTAGTCTGCTCCAGGCACTGTGGGGTCAATGGGACCCAAACCTCAAAAGAAGTCCATGGTGGGAAATGCTTTAAACCTGACTGAATGTGAGGATGGAGCACTGCAGCTGCTGTCATTTGTAGGTTCTCTACTAACTGGGGTAGTAAGGGGAGCACTGGGAGACTTGGCTCTAATGTCTCCACCAGGAATGCTTCTGCCAAAGGGATGGTTTATCACAGAGTTGCTTAGGTTGGAAGAGACCTTTAAGATCATTGAGTCCAACCATTAACCCAGCACTGCCAGGTTACCACTAAACTGTGTCCCTCAGCACCTCTCTACACAGCTTTGAAAGCCCTCTGGGGATGGTGTTACACACAGGAGAGAAAGGTGTGGATGTACCAGCTGTGGTTGGAAAGCACATCATCTCCTGGGAGGAGGGACACTGTCCCTCACCAAGGGTGATGGAAACCTGATGGAGATGGTGCAGGCTTTGGGCACTGCTGAGGGATGGCTCTGGGTTCAATAATGCAGTAGCCACCAACTCAGACTTCATCTGTGAGACCACATTGGAGGTCTTCTGGTGCTTGGCCACTGCTATTTGTCCCAAACGTGTTTGTGGTGGTCTTTGGTCATCAGCACGTGGGCAGCACTTGCTGAAGTAGCCATCTGCCTATATCAGCTGTCTTGTGTTCCAAGATCAAGTAATGGCCAGAGATTGGTAAAATAATTTGCTGGAGGCTGTGCAGAAAACTGCTGCCAGTCCCAGGACTCATTATCAGGACCTCTGCCACCATCTCATTGACTCCTCCACAATTTCTTTCTCTCCTTGGCCTCCCATTAGGTATTTTTTTCCACTGTTGCCAACGTGAACTAAAAACATTTCCAAGTCCATTCCTCTGTCACACTCCCTCCGAGGAGCACTGATCCCATTGAAAGTTTTCCACATCTTGGCTCTCCCTTTCCTGAACCTCCTTAATCACTTCTTCAGCCAGGTCCATCTTGACTAAATTAAGTGCAAGTGAATTTTGCTTTGCAGGAGATTAAGTGTCCCATTGATTGAAAAATGCTGTGAAAAGCAGCATTCCTTCTCCACTCTTCCCTAATCCCTGCATTCCCAGCTCACCAACGGGACATACCTTCCTCTCCTTGTTCCTCTCCTTCTTTCTTCCCATCCCACCAAAATATCTTTAGGCTCAAAATGAGCTTTGTGACCTCTCTGTAAGGAATCCAGAGAATGCTACTGGAGGTAGAGGGTTTATTCCCTGAAAAAGTCAGGAATTTCTTGGATGTCTAAAGGCTGAGTGAGGTCTTTGGAGTGTGGGACCACCAGGAGTAGGAGGCAAGGGGCTGAGCTATGTCCAGGCAAAGATGCTGATCATTGAATTGCTTTGGTTGGAAAAGGCCTTTAAGATCATCCAGTCCAATCATTCCCTAACTCCACCCAGGCTGGTGCTAAACCATGTCTGTCCCTCAGCACCTCAGCACCACATCTCTGCCTCTCTTGAACACCTCCAGGAATGAGGATTCAGCCACCTCCCTGGGCAGCCTGTTCCAGAGTTTGAGAACCCTTCCAATGAAGGAGTTTCTTCTGATATCCTTTTCTACTCTCCTCACAAGACCTGTGTTTTATTTTTGACCTGTTGCCTCTAAAGTGCTGCTGCCTTTTACCTGGTCTTCCTCCAGCCAGGGTTGCAGTGTTTTGGGGTCCCTCATTCCAAGAAGGATATTGAGGTTCTGCAACAGATTCAGGGAAGGGCAATGAAGGTGGTGAAGGTTTTAGAGCATAAGGAGCAGCTGAGAGAATTGGGGTTGTTGAGCCTGGGGAAAAGGAGGCTGAGGGGAGACCTTCTGGCTCTCTACAACTCCCTGAAAGGAGGATGGAGCCAGGTGGGGGCTGGTCTCTTCTCCCAAGGAACAAGCATTAGGACAATAGAAAATGGCCTCAAGTTGCCCAGAGGAGGTTCTGGCTGTACACGAGGAGCAATTTCTTGGCCCAGGCTGCCCATGGTGGCAATAGAGTAGGGCAATGAGGTCTCCCCTCAGCCTCCTTTTCTCCAAGCTCAACAATCCCAGTTCTCTTTACTGCACAGGCTGAGCTGAAGCTCCTTATGTATTTCCACCCCCAGCCTGATTTTCCTTTTTTTTATTGATTTTTTTTTTCTTTTTTCCCCCAGGATGAAAGTTAAAAATACATCCTCAGACATGTTGCTTGGAGCAGTCTGCCCTTTCCACATTTCAGCCCTCATTTTTTTTTTCCTTCTTGCTTTGCTTTTGTTTTCCTCAGAAGCACACATGAAAAGGCAGGCAAGGGAGGGCTCGTTTGGTTCTCATTTTCTTTCAAAGCTTCTTTCTTTCTTTCTTTCTTTATTTATTTCTTTATATATTTATTTTAGCCAAGCCATGACACAAGGATTTTGCTGTTTCATTCTTTGCAAAGAGCTTTGCTTGGTGAGCATCAGATTGGAGCTGAGGGGTAGATTGCAACCCACCCAAGAGCATGATGAAGGAGATTTGGGGTGATCCAAGAGTGAGTGGGGAGAGAGAGGGTGGAGCTGACAGTACTTTGATTGGATTTGAGTGATTTAGGTGATTTAGGTTTTTTTTTTTTCATCCCCATAGCATTTGAAAGGGGTTATTTGAAAGGAGACCTGGAGAGGGACTTGTTACAAAGGCATGGAGTGAAAGGGTTAGGGCTAATCATAGAATCACAGAACTCTTTGGGCTGGAGGAGACCTTTGAGATCATCAAAGTCCAACCACTCACCCAGAGCTCACAGTCCCACCACTGCTGCTAAGCCACTACCACTAAACCACATCCCCCAGCACCACCTCCACGCATCTGTTAAGCACCTTTGGGGATGGGGACTCCACCACCTCCATGGGCAGCCTGTTCCAGCACCTCAGAACCCTTTTTAGGAAGGAGTTTTTCTTAGTATCCAATCTGAACCTCCCCTGGTGCCACTTGAGGCTGTTTGCTCTTGTCCTGTCACTTGCTGCAATCCTTACCTGGCTCCAATCTCCTTCCAGGGACCTGTAGAGGCTGATTAGGTCTCCCCTCATCCTCTTCTGAAGAGGCTTCAAACTGGAAGGAACTCAGCTTAGATTATACATTAGGAAGAAATTCTTCCCCATAAAAGATCATTAGGAACTGGAAAAGGTTTCCTATAGAAATTGTGGAGGCCCCAATCCTGGAAGTGTTCAAAGCCAGGTTGGATGTGTCTTACCTGGTCCAGTAGGATGTGTCCCTGCCTATGGCAGGGGATTGGAACTAGCTGATTTTTAAGGTCCCTTCCAATCCAAACTGTTCTAGGGCTCTAAAACTGTTTTTTAAGGAAATAAAACATTCCAAGCACAGGCTTGCAACCCACAAAGTAAAGAAAGAGATTTGGAAGCAACCTGTGAAGTGGGGAGTAGAGCAACATCTCTGACAGGCAGCTTCTGGGAACACTTACAGCATCCCAGCATCTTCCAAACAGCTGGAAAAGCCTGCTCCTGAGCTGCCAAGTTGCCATGAGAATTTGACAGCTTCAGCTAATTAATCATCTCAATTTAACTGGAAAGGGAAAACAATGCCATTGTCTTTGGGAGACCAAAATATCTACTTGCATGAGCTTCACAACACCACTTGCATTCGTGGCAGTGACTTGGACATAGTTGGGTTTGCTTTGAGCTTCCAGCCCTGATGCAGGGATTGGCAACTGCCTACAGCTACCTGAAGGGAGGTTGTAGCCAGGTNATAGATAAACACGTGTTTATTGCATCAGCTGCCCACTTCACCTACTGCTTGTCTGCTCTATTAGAAATGCCAGAGATGTTACTGTGCTCTGTCTTCATGCATTCCACATAACTCCTTGATTTCTGCTGAACACTGTCCACCTAAGTATCAAGTATTTCATTACAGGTATGTGATAATCACTGACTGTGGAGTAGTTGTGTGGCAGTCCTTGACACCTGTCAAGTCTAGGATTAAACGTACACTGAAGTTAGTGTGCGTCTGCATCCAGAAACAGAGGGAAGGACAGAGATTGTTCTCCTGTGCACTTTCAAACCTCCATAACACCAGCAGTGCTGTAAAGTTAATTAGTTAAGTACATGCTGTTGGGCATTCATCAAGTTGCTATCCAATAGAATTGCTTAAATGGCAGTAAAAATAGGGCTGATTTGGGGTTTTGGTGGCTTTATAGTTGGGTTGTTCATTGTTGTTGTTGTTTTAGCAGATAAAATAGTGGGGGCCATTCTTCCATCTGTCAGTGAATTATAATCTTTTCTTTCAGCAAAACTTTAACATTTCCTGTCTACCTTCCTACATTTCTTGAGTGGATTTAAGGCTGGGTTTTTTTTTCTTTTGATAAACAGAATTCAATACCTGTATTTAAGTATATTATTTTCAAAGGTTAGACTTGCACTGTTTTTTAAAATAATTCTTGTTTCTGCTCTTCAAAAAGAAGACTATGAAACACTTGCAATTTTTTTATTGCTGTTTTTAATGTTAATTATGTTCTGTGGGTTTTTTTTAAAACAGCTAGTCAAAAAATCTTGACACTTGTCTGTTAAAACATCATGGTGATAGGTTTACTTTCTTCCACTTCACAAAAAAGTGATAATTGGGGAAGAAATATTGACTGTTATAAAAACACATCTTACTGCTATAGAGTACATTGTCAAGCGGTACTTGGAATTAGACCACTGAGGAAGTTAATCTTGAATGCTTCAAAGTTCTTTTTTAAATGATTAAGTGTTTTTAAACAGTAGGATTTTCTGTATTTTGTCACACCAGAAATTGCAAAAGAATAATAGAACATTCAGTTTTTAATGAAATAACAATACTGTACTTTTTACTTGGTCCAAGAGTGTCCCAAGGCTATAGTTAAATAAGATGAAAAAAGTGAAACTTCCATCTGGAATTTCATGGAAAATTAAGTTAATTTTATGGAGAACAGCATTAAACGGAGTCCTTCATTTTCTCTGTTAAGACTATTCATTTTCTTTATTGAGATATTTTAATGTTGAAAAAGTCAACTCAAGGGCTTCATAATATTTTTCATTGTACTTAAAATTCATTTTTCTGCACCATTCCTCCTTTAAGCCAAATTGTTCTTCTAGCAACGTAAATGCATGGTACAGTTGCTGCCTCATCTGCTTTTAGTTTTTTATGTAACGCACATTCACTTCTGCAATCAATAGTAATCGATAATGCTAAATGCACACACAAGACATGTTGGAAGCTAAGTGGTCCCAAGGTATTTCTGCCCCTCTGCAGAACTGCTGTTTCAACTGAAAGCAGAAGATCTAAAGGGAATTTTAACAAACAGGGAGCACTGTTAGCAGTCCTCTGCGTAATTACGCTATTAAAACAGACTAACATCTGCACTGTGTGCAAGTGCAGAATGGGAGGGAACATTATGTTCTCTAATCCTGTCTTGGAGGATTATGAAGTTAAAATGATAACATTTTACCAAATCTGTGTTTTAACATGATAGGTTACACTTAATTACCTCTTAATTACCTTTCTTCTCAATGGATTTTATGTGAAGGACCCTGCCTCTTGCCCACATCAGAGAGCTTTTCTTAGCTTTGGATTATTTATGCCAGATTTGTCTTTGAGTTTACCATAAAAAGATGGTCCTACAGTGTCTTGAAAGCCTTTATTACAGTTCTTTTCCCATATTGTATGAAAAGCTCCGAGGGTATTAATTTTATATACAAAAGACATGTAGTATTCATAATTACGTGTTTTGAATTTAGTGGTAAAGAGCAAACTCCTTGGACTGTGTTTTTTAAGTCAAAGCTATGTATGGAAGAGGCCACACAGGAGATTATTTCAGCCTTCTGACTGCTTGCAGTGTAAGCCAGGAGAGTGTATTGGTTTAAATAATGTAGATTCCTTTTTCCCTCTTTACCCCTGAGGGAGTCTGATTTCCTGATCACCTATCTAGCCATATGCCATAGCTCTTGCCAGGAACTCTGAGCATTGTCACTGCCAGCTAAAATTACTTGTTTTCTGAGAACTGAATTATGTTGAGAATTGTCTTAAATTGCTGCTCTGGCAACATCACAGAGTTTTGTGTACACACAGACATGCACACAAAAATATGTAAAAGCAACTTTACCTTGAAATTCAGCTTAGAAACGGCTTCAAGCATTGAATTTGATCCAAATACTGAGAGGTGTTCTACACCTGCTCAGGCACATCACTCCCTCTTTGTTCTCTTTCCAGTGCTTTCCTCAGCTTCTTTGTGCTCTGGCTAGTACAGTATAATGCTGATACATATAAATTAAACATTTACAAAGAAAGCATGTTGTCTGCTCCTGTTTTGTACCAGTTAGAAAGAAGACCTATTATAGCTAGTAAAAACTTCTAATCCGTTGTGGTAACTATGCTTCTTTCCCTTCCCTTTTCAACAGGATGGAAGTGAAATACGGATATACATCAACTAAGGAGTTGGAATAAGACTGAGTCCTGCTCTGTGATATTTATATACCTGGACCATGGACTTGCTGTTTGATTTCATGCTTTAGGAATCCTTGTAGTGACTGTGTGAAGCTGTCAGAAATCATGGCATTCTCTCCATGGAAGCTGTCCTCTCAGAAACTTGGCTTTTTTCTGGTGACTTTTGGTTTCATTTGGGGAATGATGCTTCTGCATTTTACTATTCAGCAACAAACACAACATGAAAGCAGTTCAGTTCTGCGTGAGCAAATTTTGGATCTCAGCAAAAGATACATCAAAGCATTAGCTGAAGAAAATAAAAATGTGGTTGATGGGCCTTACGTTGGGACAGTGACAGCATACGGTAAGTGTGTGCTCTAGATCGTGTGATAATCTAATTAAGGTTTTTTCTAGCTTGGCAATACATTTTACTTCATAACGCTGCTCAGCTGACAATGCTGTGGATTTTCTGCACTAATGGAGAAAATAGTTTTCACTTGTGAGTACAAAATGGGACAAATATTACATACCCAGTGACCTGGACGTGAAGTTGGCTGCTAATTTTTATGACATCTGTGTAGTACCTATATCTAGTCTCTATCTCTGGTTATTTGTTTGAATTCCATTTGAAAAAAACCTTTTTTTTGCAGTTTCTGAGAAATGCAGGAGGCTTTTCAGTTTCCATGTCAGCGATCTTAAAAATTCCTTGTGGAAATAGAACTTGCCTTACTGATAAAGTGGACACCTGCTGTGTTTGTTTCTTCTTCTTTTCCATTTCACTTCTTTGTTCAATCAATTTACTTCATGTTTATCTGGCATAATCTTTAATTTAAGCTTAAATATATCATAATCATCTCAGGGTAGAAAACTTCTTTTGGGAGTTTCAGTGTTTTGTTTTGGGAGTTTCCGTGTTTTGTTCAGCAGTAGACAGCTTACTGTCTTTTGTAGAATGTGAGAGTTAAGTTTGTGTGCATGTGTGAGACAAAGCATGCAGAAAAGAACGAAGCATATTGACAAAATACTATGAAAATACAATTCAATAGCAGGTTAGGTGTGGCCGCTTTTCAGTCAGTGAGATCACATCGTGCACCTTGTTTTGCTTTCTTTCATACTTAGCTATGTACTTCAAGGCTATCTGAAAAAATAACGGCTAATTAGTCATCTAGAGTTGTTTCCTTTTATATTTGCCCTAATACTCAGTTCTGAAGAAATTGGAAAGGCTTAGACAATGAATAAAAACTAGATAGATTTATCAACAAATACTAACTGCACCTTTTCCTCTTAATCCTCTTCACATTTTGATGTGTGTAGTGAAAATATCTTGCTGAGAGATTCTCTCTTTGTCTGGTTTCTGTTACCACTTTTCTCCTCTAAAAAAAGAATTTTCAAGTTTGTGTAAGGGTGCCTACCTGTAAGCCTGAGATTACCATCCCAAACATAGCTAACAATTCTGTTGCTTTGTTGTAAAAATAACAAGCCATCCTTATTCTATAGCTTCTACTGATTTGTGACTGCATGTTGAACTGTACTGATGCTGCAGTCTTGCAAAGCAACGCAAGCTAAATAGAGTGGTACTAGATCACTATTTATATTAAAGACCTCCAAGCAATTAGAGATCTGTAGAGAATTGTGTGTGTAGGCTTAAAACAAAGCCCTATCTCCTCTGAAGCCATTGTCAGTGTCTCATTTTCTTGTAAGAGTGCTTGAGGGTAGAGGAATCGAAGAAGAATAAAAAAACCAAAACCAACAGCAATCCCAGACAATGTGCCTTGAGAAACTGAAGAATAACTGCGTTAATATGTGCCCTAGATAGGTGTAAAGGTACATGATGTCTTTGAGCTAAGTTACCCCTGCAGCTTGTTGCCTCTGGCATTCATTTCCTGTTCCAAATCCCTCTGAGGAATATGTTGATTTGCTGCCGAACAGTGGTCAGGTTCTCTTGGAGAGGTTATGCTGCATTTGAAAGTGACCAAAATAACTTTGTAATGCTTCCGTGAAGGTTAAGCTAAGTTTTGTGTGAAAATTTCAAGTTCCATGGCTAAGAATAATTTGAAATGTAAGACAAATGCTTTTGAATAAAGAGTTTAGAAGGATGCAAAACACTGGCAAGGTATTTGGTTAAAAGATGAGAGGGGAAAGTGCTATGGTGAATGAGCATATTAAACACCATATTAAACAGTACTTTATGCAACTGAGTAAGATAATTAATTTATAAGTTAGTTTGTCCTATTTGGCATACCAGATGATGTGTTAATAGCAAATGATGAGGGTAACTGTTCGGAAATAAACATGTTAATGACTAACGTTAATGAAAATTGGTAGAAGTTGGTTCACTAATTACGAAAATGAATGTTCTTGCTATTTACTCTTCCTATTTCTTCTAATCTCATTCTCTGATTGTTCTTTGTTGGCACAGTCATGATTTCCAGGTTCAAGAATAAGTTTAAAGTATGCTTGAATTGGCTGCTTTTACTGACCCAAAAGGTTTTCAGTCATTCCTTAGTTGTGATTGCACAACTTTTTTTCTCACTCTTTCTTTCTAATGTATATTCCTCTGTCAGGTTAGGTGTATCAGATGCTTTCTGTTTAAAAACTGTATTCCAAATATACCCAGTGAGTGTTAGATTTTTTTTTTTTTTTTTTTAATAGCAGCAAACAGCTGTTTTAGAAAAATTACTATGCATTTCTGCTTCTGCCCTCCCCTTCTCAAAATAGTCTTGAATTGTTTTTTGTTTGGGTTTGGTTTTGTTTTGTTTGGTTTGGTTTTGTTCTCATATCGTGTTTTGGTATCAGTATTAAAAGTAACAATGTTTGGCCATTATTCTCGTAATGATCTGTGTGTATGCCTATATGTAAACCATTTTGCTTCCTTGTTGCATCCTGGGGCTTTTTGTTTGGTTTGATTTTTTTACTACTTTTTATTTTTAAGGTTTGTTTTTTTCTGCCATGATTTTGTTCATGTTAAATATCTGCTCCATTCTTTCCTTTCTTCTACACTGTATACCATTAAGTGGATTCTGGGACCCTCTTGAGAACAGTCCAGACCATTAGTTCTTGACATTCTATTTTTCTGACCTTTAAAGGACAAAGGAAAACTCACAGTTATAAAATAAAAACATCCACTTTATTGCACTGTGGAATAAATATAACTTTCCTTTTACTTTTGAAAAAAAATAATCATAAGCTTTCAAAAAGAAATAGCCTTTTTGTATTTACTTTCTTATTTGCACAAGAATTGGATTGGTCATGGAATAATCATAAAGGGAGCACAAAGTAAGTGGGGCAAAAATGCAACTGGTGTAGACGCAAAGGAATCTCTTCAGATGTATGGAGAAATTTTCTGTTAGATTAGAAAGTTATTTGATTCTAAAGCTGTGGAAAGCAGAAAATATCTGTACGCACATGTAATTGTTTTATGTAACTAAATGGGAAAATAATGTAAATTCATCATACCAAATTCTTTAATCCTCAGACAAGAGTAAATGAAGAAAGAACAATACTCCTTTCATCTTCTTTGGCTTGTTGCCACTGTAATTATAGAGGTTAGTCTGATAGTGGTCTATTTTTTCCCCTCATGCTCGCAGCTCTTTTAGCTTGTCCAACTGTCTGTGTTACTTCAAGAAATCTGAACAAAGAAAAGGGAAAGAAAAAAAACACCAAAGAACTCTTTCTGGGTTGTCATTTGATATGCAAACTCTTGCTGCTGTTCACTGCTTTCCATATGAAGGAAGTGCTGACCAGATACATAGAGGCAATCGTTAACAGACTGAAGAAAAGAAGATGATGATCTTTGTTGTTTTGTGTATGTGACTGAAAGATTGAACTTAACTTTTTTATTTTGCTAGTGCATAATCTTGTTGTGGTGGAGGAAATTCAGGAACTAGTTTTTGTACAGGCTCAAAGCTGTCCATTTTGGGAGGGGGATTTTTGTTTCTAACTGACTGAGCATCTAACAAAGTGCTCCTCTGATAGTGCTTGAATGTGGATTTAGGTTTAGATTCATTATTGCTCCACCAGCTTCTTGTAACTTCAGCTATTACAAAGTATGCAATTTTTTGTTCCTGTGTGTGTACACGTGAAGGCACACACTTCACCCTTACTACCATAGGATATCTCACAATCACAGAAACGTCCAGGTTGGAAAAGACCCTCGGGATCACCAAATCCAACCTAGAACCCTACTCTACAAGATTCACCTTAAACCATATCCCCAAGCACCACATCCAAACCACTCTTAAACACATCCAGGGTGGGTGACTCAACCACCTCCCCAGGCAGCTCATTCCAGTGCCTGACCACTCTCTCTGTGAAAAACTTTTTCCTAATGTCCAACCTAAACCTCCCCAGCCTCAGCTTGAGGCCATTCCCCCTTGTTCTGTCTCCAGTTACCTGTGAGAAGAGACCAGCAGCAGCCTCTCCACATCATCCCTTCAGGTAGTCGTAGACAGCAATGAGGTCTTCACTCAGCCTCCTCTTCCTCACACTAACCATCCCCAGCTCCCTCAGTTGCTCCTCATAAGATTTATTCTCCAGGCCCTTCACCAGCTTTATTGCCCTCCTCTGGACCCGCTCCAGCACCTCCACATCTCTCTTGATTTGATTTGCAGTGTGCTTTATAAAAAAAACAGACAAGTCACATATCCAGAGAAACTTATATTTGAGGCTGAACAAAGTAGGGAACTTTAGTGCACAGAACTGCTAATGGCAAATGTTTGCAGTGAGAAAGTGTCTATATATAGTGTCTACATATATATTCCAGTCTTATTCTTCTATCTGTTGTTTTGGTTCTATCTGACAGCATGCATTGCATTATTAAGCAATTAAAATTATTTGTTTGTAGATTTGAAGAAGACACTTGCAGTCTTGTTGGATAATATCTTGCAACGTATTGGGAAGCTAGAGTCCAAGGTGGAAAATCTTGTACTTAATGGAACAGGAGCAAACTCTACCAACAATACTACCACTCCTGCTCCCAGCTTAGGAGCAGCTGAAAAGCTTAATGTAGCAGGTAAGTATGGCAGTTCTTTAAAATATATATTGACTTTAACCTGTACTTTGCTTTCTTGACCATTTTCAGTTAATTTTCAGTGTGAGATATTTGGAACATCTTAGAAAACAAAATTCAGATTCTAGCCTGTGTCAATGACAATCTTAACTCCAGTGATTTATAGCAGATGCACTTTAGAACAATGAAACTAGGCAGATATTTTCTCTCTAAGCCTAATTACTTGGGTTGGTATGAATCTGCACTGCATTTCTACCATATGCACTTTCTTTGTTATTGACTGAAAGAAAACATTTCTTATCATGTTATTGGTTATGATTTTAAAATGTCCTTCCCTACTCTGCTGAAGAGTTCATATGGTTTGACACACAGAAATTACCTACTTGTTACCTTCAGCTTAAAAAAAGATGTTTTAAAATGTCATTCCAAGTCATGAGTTTTGTCTGAA
This sequence comes from Ramphastos sulfuratus, assembly GCA_013399055.1. Classification (NCBI taxonomy): domain Eukaryota; kingdom Metazoa; phylum Chordata; class Aves; order Piciformes; family Ramphastidae; genus Ramphastos; species Ramphastos sulfuratus. Next base: position 23,676 of record WBNM01001601.1, read on the forward strand.
GTGAATACTGTGTTCACTGTCCTTGCAACTTTTCCAAGCATTTGAATCATACCATGGTGGTAGACTGCCTTGCTTGCTTATTTGCCTGCACATCTTGGTTCCTTTAGTCTTTCCAGCCGTGAATGTGGCTGGCACACTGAATAAATCTTGTTGTTTATACTGCCTCATCTATTAACCCTCATTTTGCTCTCCACTAAGTCAAAGCAGATACCGGCTGTTTGATGCACAGGAAGGTCTAAGTCCACCCTGCTAGTTCTTTGCAGTCCCAAAAAGAGAGCATAGTAGGAGTTTGGGCAATGTGGTAAGCAGGTGCTCCCAAGTCTTGCCTGTGCTTGGGTTTTATGTAAAAATAAACAGTTCTGTTTATTTAAGAGGGTGTTACTCTCTTAAATTTGTCAAAGCAGAAACAGATGCTACCTTTGGTGAGGTGACACCACTGAGAGGAAGTCTGGGAGAGTATGCACAAGTGGTTAGCTGAATGCAGTGTACCAGCAGAGCTGCTGTGTCAGCTGCTGTCCTAACTGTGTTAGTCTGTACCAGGAAATTAAAGGCATATTATCTCTTGGTGAGACAAACCTTTGTTCTCTCTTGCCACATGTGAATGTCTATAAACGTATTTTACTAACAGCCCCTTTGCATGTGTGGTTTGCTACTGCTAGCCTTGTGGTACGTTCCCCACCCCACCCCGCCCCTGCCTTCCTGTGTCTGTTGTCCTGAATAGACTGAGGCAGGTTAGAAACAAGTGACTGAAAAGGTATAGCGCTTACAGAGTACTTACAGGATGAGCCATGTTGCTACAAGAAGGAATGCAACCTAAGACCTTAATTGAAAGATCTTCCACTTGAATGGGAAGTGACCTAGCATAGTGCTGCTACATTTCCTGGGCTATATATAAAAAGAAAAACATCCTTGTGTATTTTCTGTCTGTAGCTGGACAAAAGGGAAACTTGATGCTGTTATTTCAAAAGATTTGTGGATAATTGCAAGGAGCACGCTCATGTTGTTGTTTACACATTTACAGGCAGAAGATCATTGTTCCTACCTGACTAGGAAATGTCTCTCATCACTTCTTAGCATGAATTGAATTCTGTTTGTTATTCTTGGAGTTGGCTAGATTTGCAGTATTAGTACTTGGGAGCAATGTTTAAGGAGCTTGGTAGTTTTCAGTTTATGGTGTTTACATAGCTTTTTGCTGCCTGAGCTGTGCTCTGTGGCAGAGAACATTATTTGTCTTATTAGAGCTTCAGTTTTTTACCTTTGACTCTTGGTACACTAAGTTTAAAATAGCTGAATCAACTCTGTTAAACAGCAACAACAGTTTCTTAAGGTTTGATTATTGTTCTATGCCTGTTTGGATAATGGTACTGTTTGAGTATCTTCAGCCTGGGTGGTTCCAATGGGTAGAATAGAGCTTGAAGGTAATCCTAGTGTGAAAGTGCCTACTATTCATCCATTTGAAGCAATCAGTGGAAGTTCATCTGATCATAGAATCATGGAATGGTAAGGTTGGAAGGGACCTCAAGGATCATCTGGTTCCAGCCCCCTGCCATAGGCAGGGACACCTCCCACTNCAGAAGGCAACAAAGGCAGCCAAACGGACATGAGAAACTTGCTCCTGCTTCTATCTCCATAGCAGGCTCCTGACAATAGCAAACTCTGGAAGCCATGTGATTCCAGTAAAATCACAATATAAATATCTTCTGTGTTAGGAAGGAATTGTTCAGAAAATACTCCAGGTGAGTAAACATTGTGATTATGATACCAGCTGCAGTGTTGCCTTTGTCTGTAATATTTCAACAGCATCCTTTTTTATTGTGCTAGAGAAGTTGAGATAATCCAAAAATTGTTATAGGCTAGGCATTTTATTGCCAAATAGTTTGCCATTTACTGGAGCTGAAACATGTATGTATACAAATACACATGATGCTTCCTTTGTTTTCTTTAGAATATTTTATTCAACTGTTATACTATGAAGTGATCGCAGAAGGCAAGAGTGTTAGGATTGCCTTTTTTCTCTTTATCAGCTTTAATATTTTATGCTGACAAATTCATGTTAGCTATTGCTAGCAATTTCACTCTGTCTGGACTGTAATATTTATGGAACATCCTAATATCATGTTTAATATTTTCAGTATTTTTTAAATCGTCTTGAGGTTTTTTTTTTTCAGATTTTTTTTCTTTTTTTCCCTCAGTGTTGCTTCTTAAAACTTGTAGTAAATTAAACATTTTATATCATTACATGGCTTTGTAAAAAGTCCCTCCCCAACTATCCTGTAGTCTCTTCATATACTGGAAAGCTGCTCTATTGTCTCCCCAGAGCCTTCTCCAGGCAGAACAACCTCAACTCTCAGCCTGTCCTTGTAGGAGAGATGTTCCAACCCTCTGATCATCTTTATGTTCCTTCTCTAAATCTGCTCTAGCAGTTGCATGTCTGTCTTGTGTTGGGGGCTTCAGAGCTGGATGTAGTCTCCAGATGGGAGGGTGGAGTAGAGGGAAAGAACTGTGTCCCTCACCTGCTAGGCATGCTTCTTCTGATGCAGCCCAGGAAACAGCTGGCTTTCTGGGCTGCAAGTGCACATCACTGGCTCATGTTGAGCTTTCATCAACCAGCACCCCCAAGTCCATCTCCTCACCAGTGCTCTCTGTCCATTTTTTGCCCAGCCTGGATTTGTGCTTGGGATTGCCCCAACCCAGGCACAGGACCTTGCTCTTGGCTTTGTTGAACTTCATGAGGTCATCATTGATCCACCTTTCCAACCTGTCAAGGTCCCTCTGGATGGCATCCCTTCCAACCAGTGTGTTGACTGCACATCACAGCTTGTTGTTGGTCACAGGAAGCTTTGAACCACTTCCACAAATAGCACCACAGATAAATTTAAAGATGCCTTTTTGAGGTCATTAGATGGAAATGGGAAAAATGAAACCATGGCACTTTTAAGTGCATACAGCTTGGTGGTGGTGTCAGCATTTCTCCTTGCAAAGCCTCTGTGCAAGTGGAATTTTCTTTTATTAGGGACCCTCCTCTATTCAGAAAGCAGTCCTAAGAACAGCATCCATATGCCACAGGTAGAGACGATTGTGATAATGCAGAAATCCTAGTTTAATTCCAGGGTCAAATTACATCTTTTATCTGACGTTAGTAAACACAGCTGACCATGACTCAGATGTATAGATTGCAGTATTATTTTCTGTGAGATTAAGGACACTGACAATGGGACAAAAAAATTCCACTCCTCTCTACCTTTTCTGTATAGACATCAAGAATAACAGCATAAAAAGGAATACATACAGAATTAGAATTTATGGATGTTTGCTTCAGTTCATATATACATTTGTTTTAGCTTAGCCTAGGTAGGAGTTTGAACATGCAATTTGTGAGATAGACATTATTTGGTACAGAGCCCACGACTTTTTCTTTCTGTAGAACAGACTCCTTATTACCATAATGAATCATGAGATGTGTTGGTATTTGGAGATTAGCGTAACTAAAACGTATTCTTTGACCAAGATTTATAATTGTACTTCAGGCAGACGTGCAAACTTCTTAAGACTATGACTCAGTGCTTAAAATTTAGAGGCCGTCCCACCTCTGGGTGTCAAACATGGTGTAGAACTAAGGCAGCAATGGTGAAATCTGCCATGAAAAATACCACCCTGTGGTGATGTGTTGAGTTTTTTGCATATAAAATAATCTGAAGAAAATCCATCTGGATTATGCTTGTTCATAATAAGGAGGTGATAACGGTTGGTAGGAGAAAATTTTGGGGATTTATCAAAGATTTAATTCAGTTGTCTGAAGTAAATTAACTAAAAATCTTGTTTGGTTAATTTTAAAGTTCCTGTTTAGAGACCAGAAATTGCTGTCTTCCTTTTTAGACTCTCAGACAACTGATACTGTTAATTTATATGTAGACTGCACTGTGTATTCATATCCTCAGTGTTTTTAGGTTTAGTGTTTGTAACTTGGTTTCTTCCTCTGATCGTTGAAGGAAGCCCAAGAGCAAAACAGCTTTTCTGAGTTGTGTGAAAGAGCTTGAGCTGTTAGTATCATGAATATCTTTAATCCTGATCCCAAAAGAGTTGAGGATGGGACTTGTGGTATGGGGCGAGACTGCACAGTTCGAGTTAAAAAGCAAAGCAATGGAGTGCCTTGGGTAGCTTGTGTGGATGGTTAGGTGTTGTTTATTTTTCCTCTTTAGATACATGTGCAAAGTCAGGCATACTTTTATTTTTCTTCTTACCTCCTCAAAACCATCAAACAATCCAATTGTTTTGATACTGGTAATTTTCAACTGCTTTTTCAGAACCTCCATTTAGTTCATGAAAGACTGACTTGTTAATAGAGATGCTGAGAAAACTTCAACTGCTTAGTTTCAAAAGCATTAAAGTCCTCTTTCCTTTTCCTTCTCTCTATCCTGTCTGTATTTATCCAAGCTGTATCTCAAAAGCTTTAAAGATACTTGGTAGCCATCCTTTCTGCATTTGTGAGAAGTAGTGTATTCTTATACACACAAGAAAGTATTCCTCTAAACCTTAGATGCCAAGGCCTAGTAGATAAAAGTTTTCATTAGCCTTTAGAACAGGAAGCTTTGAGCTGCTGCCACAAATAGCACCCTAGGTAAATTTAAAGGTGCTAAGTTTGGAGGTGATTAGATGGAAATGGGGAAATATGAATACCATGGCACTTTGAAGCAAAGTTTGAAGCCATTGTCAAAATGGCTGCTTCTGTTACAGCTGAATCCTTGGTTCCATGTGACAGTCACAAGATCAGTCTGGTTTAGGTAACTCAGCTTTTAACAGTTGTGCTTTTCTATGAAAGAAATCCTTGATTTTTGTGGGACAGTACTGCTCTCTAAGCCCCTTTCATCAGATAGGGCAACCTGCTCGCACAAACATGATCAAAGAATCAGTCTTCTCTTTTCTTCATGTGAATTTTTTTTTTTTTGTAACCATGGGGTGTGGGATTTATGTGTTGAGGGTTGGATTGATTTAGATTTGTTTGGGTTTTGTTTTTGTTTTTTTTTTTTCCTGAATTGTGAACTCTCCCTGTGTTCTGACAGCTATGGGAAAAAATTGGATTTAAGCAAACTAAGGGAAACTTTCAATTCCTCAGGCTTTAAAACACTACTAAATCACAATGCTATTAATTCTGAATATGCCTGTTGCAAACTAAGTTTTTTTTAAATTAACATTTGTTTAAAGGAAGGGCCAGGATCCTCTGAAGCCATTTTCATCACTCTACTGTGCTTGTTCAGTGGAAGTCTAAATTTTTGATAAGTGTAACCAACCATCTAACTCTTCAGATAATATAATTGCACCAAAAACTGTGCCATGCTAGTTACTTTTGGAATGTTCCTTTGCCTTGAAAAGTGTCGCTTTGGAACATTTAGTGTGCCTTTGATCCCATAAAAATGAGCAATTGAAAGTTCACATCAGATCTCCACACCTCCTCTGGTACATAGATGGTACTTGGAGAACATTTTTGGTACAACTTAAAGTTTCCATTGGTTTTCTACCTTAGACATTAGCTTCTTCTGCTGTATCAACTGCTGAGTTCTCTTTTAACAACTTCAGAGTTAACGTCTTTAGAGTCACTCATTAGGATGCAGACTTCAGTATTTACTTGTCATTTAAACATGATGGCTTGGATGCCTGTCAGATATCTGGCATCCTTCGTGCATATGTAGCAAGGCAGCCTGACAAGGCAGCTTTGGCAGTGCTGCAAGCAGGCTCTTTTTTAACGTTACTATGGTGAGGAGGACCTTTGTAGTGGTATTTCTACGTCCTTCTTCCTAAAGACTTGAGAATGACACGTTGAAGCCTTTTAGGTGGGGAAAAAGACTTGGCTAACTTTGTGATCAGTTGATTTGTTTCCACAGCACTTTCCTATGAACTCTTACATATAGCTCAGCCTTGTTAGTTTTAGCAGAGTACAGCCATAGTTCGCCCCAGAGGTCCATACTTGCAGACACAAACTAGATTTTAAAAAGCTAAGATGCTGCATATTATTTTGCATTTTAAAAACTGTCCTCCTGTCATAAAGGACTTTGGTAGGCATTTCTTCAGTTCATGTATTATGTACAACATTCTGTACAGAACGTAGTACTCACAATGCCCATACCTTAAAAAACAAACCAATTGTCCCCACAGAATGTCAGCGTGCACCAGCTATAATAGGATGTGGGCCGCACTGGTTCCAGTAGCCAAGATTACAGCTTTCCCAGGGCGATGCTTTGCTTTAACTCATATTTGTTATGCCTTACTCATTGTATTCTTTTCCCACACTGTAAATAGTATCAAGCAGTTCTTCCCATTTTGCTATCCATTTGCCTCCTACAAAAGCAGTGGGGTGGAGCTGGGGAGAATTGTGTGTTTTCAAGCCTTGCTGTTGCAGCACAGTGTAATGACAGTGCAGAAGCCCACACGTGAATACTTTCCACTGCAGAGCTAAGCTCTATTAGTAATGCTGAAGGGGGCTGTTAGTGGTCCCCTGGGCTGCATTTTGATTAACCACTTGACTACTACTCGAATTCTCCTAACACTGCATTGATTTTGGTAGCATTAATGGAACAGAGCAGCACAGCTGGTGTGAGGATGGACTAGCAGTAGAAAAGTTAATTTTCTTTAAATCATACCAGTGCTTTGCTACTGAAGTTTCTAAAATGTTATCAGAAAGCATTTTGTGCTGTGCGTTTAAATTCTCGAAGGTTTAGCTGGTTTCATTGAATACATTGATAGTGCTTTCAGCTCACACTGCAAGTTCTCTACTTAAATAAGTCATACTAGCTGGAGATGAAAAATGTAAATTAAATTAAGATTGTGTTAGTCAGTTGGAGAAGGAAAAGGAGACCTTACACAAAGTAAGCCAGTCCTAACTACAGTGTGGGTCTCACTGTAGATACCAGATTTCAGAACTCAGGTAGAAACAAGAATGAATTGAAGTAAGAATTTCATTTAATGATCAAAACCAGAAAAAGAAAAAACAGATGAAATTTGTGAATAGACTTGATCAGATACCACTGCTGTGTTTGTTTACTGCTAAGGAAGTTCCTAATTTTATGAGATCTGCTGATGGAAAACACTTTGAGTTGAGTTACTGTCTTTACTATATGCCATCAAAGGATATGCTAATAGGCTTTTTTGCACTAAAGATCTCCATTTCAGCCTCAAGGTTTCAAAGTATATAAACTTCTGTGTCATGTTAAAATCTTAAAGATATTTCCATTCCCTGAAGAATGAAGAGTTGGTCCTTAGCAGCCTAGTTGGGCTGCTTGTGTCACAATTCGCAATTCTAGCAGTGTTTTTTGTTTGCTTTAAGCAGTATTACTCTTTTAAAATTTTTATGACAGTTAGAATGCCTATCAAACAACAATCACTGCTAAGTAACTAATTATAACTCTTAGTCACCTTACTGTCTTAGTGGATTATTTCTACAATTCCTACCTGTCTAATGCAGAAAACAGAATTTTGAAACAGAATTTTTTAGCCTGCTACAAAGATCATACTGGATGGATGTGCAATGTAGGAAAGGGACCAAATATATATGTAGCATTCAGTATTGCCTATTTTCATTGCTTTGTTAAAGAGTAACAAGGGAGCAAATGGCAAATCAATTCCCTATCATGGATTATGCTTTTAACCACATAATTCTCTCTTGGGTCTTGTCAGCCTTCAGTAGAGCAAACAACATCTGTGAATATGGAGTTTAATTGTAAGGGGTAATGAAGACCTGAACCTATCACAGTCACAGTATAAGCAAGGTTGGAAGAGACCTCAAAGATCATCAAGTCCAACCCATTACCATAGACCACGAGACTAGACCATGGCACCAAGTGCCACATCCAAACGTGCCTTGAACACCTCCGGGGACGGTGACTCCACCACCTCCCCGGGCAGCCCATTCCAGTGGGGAATGACTCTCTCAGTGAAGAAC
>WBNM01001601.1:31934-68461 GCA_013399055.1 Ramphastos sulfuratus
CACATCCACAGGCCTCCCCACATCCACCAGGCAGGTCACCTGATCATAGAAGGAGATCAGGTTGGAGAGGCAGGATCTGCCCTTCCTAAATCCATGTTGGCTGGGCCTGAGCCCTTGGCCATCCCTCAGGTGTGCAGTTACTGCCCCTAAGATAATCTGCTCCATCATTTTCCGTGGCACTGTGGTCAGGCTGACAGGCCTGTAGTTCCCAGGTTCTTCCATCTGACCCTTCTTGTGGATGGGGATCACATTGGCCAGAACACTATGCAAGTGTCAGAGTCATGGGATTAAGCCGGTATAGTTGCTCACATAGAGCAGCAAGGGAGAAGTATCTTTTCCAGTGCCAGGTTAGATTGCTTATCTCAAATCTGCAGAATCAATCATGCTAATGTGCCAGTCTTTGGACTGAAATAACTGGTGATTGTTCACAAGTTCAGTGTCACCTGCTGTGCACTAAGGCTCTCTGATGCAGAACTGTTTATCTTTAAACAGCCACAGACATTTGCAAGGTGAACATATAGATCCTTTCTAAACATGGGGATGGGGTTTGTTAGTTACATACTGAATATCATAGGACCTCACAAACAAAGCACTGAATTTAAAAAGGTTCTTTTATATATGGAGTTGCTTGGTGTTTTATCAAAGTTTTCCCTTTTTTCCAGAATTACCTGTAACAACTGTGTGCTCTTGGGTGTATAACATCCGTACATTTGTATTTTCAGTTTGTTGATGCATTGATTTTTAATGTAGCACCACCATATCAGATAAATCTTCAATATTAATGTCTTTACATAATAGCAGCCAAGAAGAGATAAGCTGCACATGACTTCAAAACCAGTTAGGTGTCTACAGAACAGATATTAATATTGCGGCTAACACAGAGCTTAAGAGAAAAAAAGGTATATATTAGCTACTGTTGCTTTGTGCTGACTTGACAGTTGTTGCATTTCTAAGTCTTTTTGGCTGTTCTACATTTTGGCTGGGAATAGAGATCTCAGAATTTGTATTTCAAATTACATAAATCCTAATTAAGAATAAAAATCTTTGTGGCTTCCCAAATACTATTGTTCAACAAAAGTAAATTCAATGTCTGGCATAATAATGTGTTTATCCCCTTCAGGAAAGAATTACCCAATATGAATTTGCTAAAAGCATAATACTTCTGTCCAGATCTTTTTTAGTAAGAATCTTAAGGTATTATGGTTTGGGGTTTTTCATCATTTCCAAATGAGAAATTCTACCCTCTTGACTTACATTTTGATACTTCCTTTTCACTTTTTTGAAGATCCAGATGTGTAGATTAGTGTCATTGTTTAACCTCAGCTGGCAACTCAGCCCCCCACAGCTGCTCACTCTCCGCTAAGTGGGATGGGAGAAAGAGTTGGAAGAGTAAAATTGAGAATATTTGTTGGTTGAAATAAAGACAGCTTAATAGGCAAAACAAAAGCTGTGTGTTCAAGCAAAGCAAAGAATTCACTCACCATTTCCCATGAGCAGGCATGTTTCAGGCATCTCCAGCAAAGCCTTCACACCTTCACACGTAGTGGTGACTTGGGAAGGCAAACAGCATCACTCCAAGTCTCTCTTCTTTCCCCTAGCTTTATATGCTGAGCATGGGATGATATGGTACAGAGTACTCTTTTGGTCAGTTGGTATTAGCTGTGCCAGCTACGTCCCCTTCCCAGCTTCTCGTGCACTCTCAGCATGCTTGCTGGTGGGGTGGTGTGAGAGGCAGAAAAGGCCTTGACTCTCTGTGAAAGCGCTGCTGAGCAGTAACAAAAACATCCCTGTGTTATCAACACTGTTTCCCGCACAAATCCAAACCACAGCCCCACACCAACTACAGTGAAGAAAATTAACTCTATTCCAGATGTGATCATCTATGTCCCCATTTCCTCCATCTCCTCCTTTGTGATCCATTCAGAAGTGTAAATTGTTGATATCTGATTGAGGTTGATCCCAGCTGTCCATGGGATACACAGCATTTGTTCACCTCTGGATTCTTGTTTGAGCAGAGTGCGGATGATGGAAGCCTATGCACAAAGGGAGAAGGCTGTTTTGGCAGCCTGGGCCCAGGCCGAGCTAGAGATACGCTAGGACGATACTGTCCACCCATTGCTGCTTCTGCTGGTCCATCTGTGCAGCATGGTGTGATGGGGGCAAGCTGGACTGTTAATTCATAGCTGTGAATTAAAGAGCATCTGGGACCAGATGTTTTACAAGGATCCTTCCTATGTTTCTGACTATAGTTCAGAACAGCTAGTTTAGTACAGATGGGGAGATGAGTCTTTTTGTTGCCTACAGGCTGTTACTAGCTTTTACTGCAGGTTAACAAACAGTCTTATTGTGCTCCAGCACACCCTACATGCCTAGTTTGTAGTGAGCAGCCACAGTTCTTCATACAGATTCTGATTATTACAGAAGAAAAATGTTGGGATGGAGATTTCTTAATCTAGGACTTGCACTATGCTCTAGGGAAAAAAGGCTACAGCTTCAGCACGAGGTGGTAGTTGGCTGGAACCATCAAAATATTCACAAGTTAATTCAGACTTCTACATTTCATTCTCAGGGTTACGTGTGGAAGCCAGGATGTTCCCATTTCTGCAGGCGGTGCATTGCTAAACGCAACTCTTCTTGATATAGATGTGTTCCCAGTCTGGTTACATCATCTAGCTTGCTATTTGCAGGTGTGAAGGAAGGGTTGCTTGTCTAAGAAGTATGCAGCTGGAACAGAGTTGCTTTTCTCTGTTGCTTCTCCTGTTCTTTCACATTCATTTCCTTGTGTATGCATATATTGCTACATTTTGTTCTGCTCTGGATAATACTTTATGTAAACTGTTTAATGGAGAGTTTAAGCTGTATAGAATTACCTTCACTGTGCATGCTCGTACCTGAGTAGTAGCTGTGAATGAAGTGAGTGAAAATTGATATGATAGGCGTTTAGGGTAAATCTGTGGCAAGGCTGAGCAGGGAACTGGTAAGTATGTGAAGCACCTTCAGAGTCTAATGGTGGAAAAAAGATGTTAACATTTTTGAGAAAGGTGAATCTTAGGAGTGCTTAGTGTTTCTGGCAAGGACAGGAAAAGATGTCAGGTACTCTTTGAAATACTACTAGAGATGTTAATACTTCATCAAGCATTACAGCATGATCAGAGATGATAAAAGTGTTAATGTTCTATGTTCCTTATTATCCTGGAAAGATCAGTGTGCTGCTTATATGTAAATATCCCAGTGGAAGAGCAAGATTGGGACTGCTCTGGAAAAACCCTAGTGCAGCTGGCCAGAGGGGAAACCAGAAGCTGTGAAAATCTGGATCTTGTGCTGACAGAGATGTCTGGCTTTTTACTTCTTGGAATGGGCAGGACCAGAGAGAAGTGGGAAGGCTGGCTTTCTGCTTGGAAAGTATCATTCTCCCCCTGTACTCTGCACTGGTTAGGCCGCACCTTGAGTACTGTGTCCAGTTCTGGGCCCCTCAATTTAAGAGGGACATTGAGGTGCTTGAGCGTGTCCAGAGAAGGGCAACGAGGCTGGTGAGAGGCCTCGAGCACAAGCCCTATGAGGAGAGGCTGAGGGAGCTGGGATTGTTTAGCCTGGAGAAGAGGAGGCTCAGGGGAGACCTTCTTGCTGTCTACAACTACCTGAAGGGTGGTTGTGGCCAGGAGGAGGTTGCTTTCTTCTCTCAGGCAACCAGCACCAGAACAAGAGGACACAGTCTCAAGCTGTGCCAGGGGAAGTTTAGGCTGGAGGTGAGGAGAAAGTTCTTCACCGAGAAAGTCATTCCCCACTGGAATGGGCTGCCCAGGGAGGTGGTGGAGTCACCGTCCCTGGAGATGTTCAAGGCACGTTTGGACGTGGCACTTGGTGCCATGGTCTAGTCTTGAGGTCTGTGGTAGTGGGTTGGACTTGATGATCTTTGAGGTCTCTTCCAACCTTGCTATACTGTGTGATACTGTGATATATGTAGCACTGCCACAGCTGATCCAAGGTGTTGAAGTGTATGGCTGCTGCATTATGTGGCTGTTGGAAGAAGGCACTTTTTACTCCTGCAAACAGATCTAGCAAATAGAGGGGTCCTCTAAAACCTCATAAACAGTGAACAGTAGCAAAGATCACTGCCCATCTACCAAAACACAGCTGTGCAGAAAATGTATTTGCACATGACAAAAGCAAGCAGCTCTCCAGATTACAGTCGTGCATCTACCGTAAATGAGACCTCATCACTCCCTTCTCTGACAGGTCAGAAGATGCCCATTAAAATGCAGTATGTTACAAGTGATAGACTTGGCACACTAAGCGTTTATGCAATAAGATAAAGAATTACCCTGTACTTAAAAAGGACTTCAGGTTTGCTTGACTAACCTTCTGAGTGAAAAGCCATCATCTGATAGCATACTTAGCCTGAGACAGAAGACATGGTTTTGATGTCAAGTTTTTTTATTTTAAATGACAGAGTTTATGGATTTTTCATGTTGGCAAGCTGCACCTTTCAATCAACAGAAAGGGCAGAAGAGCAGCTCTTGAGTACTGTCCTACTTTTGACAAATAAGACACTGAAGGAATAATATCATGTCATGTAATGTCATTTAGCACAGAGCAAGCAAAAGGTGTATGTTCCTCTTTTAACTGGCTTTCCCAGGGCTGTGCCAGCTGTACCCCCTGCAGCTGCAGCCCCTGGGAGACTATAATCCCCACCTCTGCTTTGCTTGCTCTGTAGTGCCAGTCAAAAACTTGTTTCTGGTGTCAATAACACTTTGGGGCAAGAACTATTTTTAACTGTTTCCGTATCAGTAATACAACTAAGAGCTAAGTGAATGGTAGTGCTTGCATGGTGTTCAGTGTGTTTCCTCAGACTGAGGAAAAATACCCTTGAAGCAGGAATGGCTGCAGAAGAAAAGGTATGTGGGATTGCATGTTGAATACCATTAATACCTCCTCTTTAAGAGTTTTATAATTGTCTCTTCTGAAAATGGTTAATTACAGTCAATCGCTTCTATTTATAGTAACTGTGAGGGAAAGCAATGAAGCCTTTGAGCATGACTAGTTGCTGAAATGCAACTGAAAGTGATAGGAAGACTTGTTTGATTGAATCAAATTGAAAAGACATTCAGTTTTCAACCCCAAGTTCAGTGTGAGACTGAATGTTGAACTTTCCGTGTAGTCAAACTGCGCCTCTGATGCTATGTCATAGATTTAATTTCTTTTATGCTGTAGGAAGATCTGAATTTGGCATACTTTATGAAAAGCTCTACTTATTTTGGATTCAGGTTGGTGAGTTTGTTACAAAAGCCCCACAGTTAAGACCATACAGCTCTTCAGCTCGCGTCATTATATTGATTTCATTTTTCTATCGATCCTTTTAACTCTGCCTCTCTTTGATCTCAAGCACTGATTTCAGAGTGATTCAAGTGGAAGGTTGGATTCCCCAGCTGTAATAAAGCAAAAACTTCTATTATTATCTCACCGTACTGACCAAATTTAGAACATACTTTTTAATTGTCAATATCTGTGTGCATGCACTTTATGTTCATACTTGGAGCAGAAATCAGAGCTGTAGATGTCAGTGATTCAGTCTGCAAGAATCTTATAAGGATAAGAAGATAAGGAGAATATTTTGAATGTGCTTATTGATTTGAAATTACAAAGTCATCTTAAAAACTGCTTTGCATCCATGTTATTGTCATTGGCAGTAGAGCTCAGTTTTTTAAATTGCTGCTGCAGAGGCTGCCAAAAAAGTGTCTTCTTTCTGGCATGATTCGTCTTTCCCCGTCAACTCCATTTTGCAATGCTTCACTTGCATTTCAAGTTTTATCTTCAAACTATTTGCAAAAAAAAAAAAAAAACAAAACCAAAAACAAAAACCCAACAAAAAACAAACCCCTGACAAAAGTCAGATAAATCAGGAGGCATTTTTCATACATAACACGCTGACCTACCTTTTATCCACTGACATAGTTGCTACTCTATTCTAGTGCTGCAGCCTCTTTCTTTTGTCCTCTGAGGTCTCTAATTAGCATATTCTAGGTGAAGCCCAGCACTGTAGCTTCTATAGCATAAAGTGTTCCTAGGCTGCTGGATGGCTGGCTTTAATGATCTTGATTCTTGCCTGTGGGAAAAGCCAGAAATGATGCAGGTATAATTTAGATAACTCTGGGATGAAGTACCTTAATTGAAAACCTTATCCTCCACTGCCATTGGCATGGATCTCTTTGCCACATTAATAATTTTTCTTGCCTTAAAGGCCTACATTAGAGGGTTCTTGTAAGTTCTTAGAAGAAAGTCCCATCCTGGAGTTGATGTGGTAATGTCCTTTAAAACTGCTTTTTCTTGGCTCTTGGGCTAGAGGCATTGCTCTGTATTACACTCTTTAAATTGTTGCAAAAGTCTAGAATGATAAAATATTAAAATAAGCAAAAAAGAGAAAAAAATCTTGGGACACAACAGGAAATATTCCTCATGAGATGTGATGCAGTGCTACTCAGTTGTAAAATTAGATCCTATCGAAACATTTATTAATTTAGTCATATATATGTTGCAAACTTTGGGATCACGGATTTTGATAAGGCAATAACAAAACTTGAAAAACTTGGTTTTAGGTTTAATAGCAATATTCATCTTATAAATGTTTTACAGTCAGAAACAAATTACTCCAGCAGTTTTAAGCAAACTTTGATTAGGGAGATATTTTGCTTTTTATTATTCTCAGCATGGATTAGCTTAATTTCTAAGTTTTCTTAACCAGTTTTCGTAATTCAGTACTTTTACTGCAAATCAGAATTGAACTCTCCACAACTGTTTTCTCCTGTAGCCAAAATAAGAGCATACTGTGGTTTAATGTAGGAAATATTATACAGTAGGACTCTTCATCTCAGTTTGGACTGTGGATTCATGAAAATAAAAGGAACCATTCATGAGGCTGTCTGTCAGAACTGCAAAATAAAATTCAGTCCATGTTTCTTTGTAGATCTCATAAATGGAGCCCAAGAACAGTGTGAGTTGCCTCCTATGGATGGTTTTCCTCACTGTGAAGGGAAAATAAAGGTGAGTGATCAGTTTATAATCTTACATGCATTCTGTTGAAAGCTGAACTTGTGTTTCTAGAAATCACTACTCAGACAATGATGTGAAACAAGAATGACAGGGTCAACAAAGAGGATATTTAGGAGTCTGTGCCACTTCAGCATTGCTCACCTCACACCTATAATAATAGATCTGCAGAGAAATAAAGTGGCATCCTACTAAAACAGGAATAAAAGTGTCATACTATATTAAAGGATTATTATTTAATAAAATGCTTTATTGTTTTAATACTGTCTTGTTACTCAGTTTTCTTCTCCTTTCGATAAGTTCTTGGCCTCGTTAAGAATTGTTCTGCATTCCCATACTCCACAACCAGGATCCTGTGTGTATCTCACTCCAACCCTTTCTCCGTTTCAGCGAGACATTGGTTTATCCTTCTTTGCCAACAATTCTGTTGGTTCCTTCCCCAGTGCTGTTAAAAGCATTCTGCCTGTTCTGCTCACAAGCTAGGCACTGCACTAAGTGTGCAACCAGAACTTTGAGGCTCAAAGTTGATTCTACAGAAATCCAGTATTTTACTAATAACGCAGTTGGAAAGGCCAAATACCAAAACCTATCAGACTTTAGTTGGGAAAAAAACAAACCTCGAAATGACAAAAATAAAACTCAATAATTTTGCAGAGAGGGAACATTTTGTGCTGTTTGTTTGGTTTTTTCCCAAGATACATTTCAAATGTAAGGATACTATTTTAGTAGCCAAAAGTAAGATTACAGGACACTTAAATGCCTTTATCAAATACTACCAATTTATTTCTGAAAGTGAAATGAAATAAATGCCCAAATATTTGTGAAATTTTGTTGCTTTTTTTAGACAATAGTATTTTTAAAAAACAAACAAAAACCTATGGTTATTAAATCCAATGCCTGTGTTTTGATTCTTTTTGAGAAACTGGCTGAGTAGTGACTAATACATTATTTGGGTATTAAAATGTGAATTTAAATTAATTACTTGCCTTTGCAGAAATGGCAGATGCTTGGCAGAATAGAGCAGGTTTCAGTCTTGGAAACTGAAACGATCTGTTAAATTCCAGAGCAAGCCTAACATGGGGAAGGTGGGGAGTAGTGGGCAATGTAGTCAACTCCAGCCACACCCATGTCTGGATCCTGACTGTATTTTCCTTTTGATATTTGTCTCTGCTTGCCTAGCTACCAGGTCGTATAAACCGCAAATATATGCTATGTAGTTACTTCCAAAGGTAGCTGAATGCAAAGGTAAAATGTGCTGCAAAATATTCATAGCATTCCTTTTGTGTTATTTGTGGTTTTATTGGGTCAGATGTAGTAACTTGCAGCTTTCCTTTGTTATTCCCAAGTTCAGTGTGAAATGGTACAGAGTCATTACATGGTACTGAAATCTAACAGACTGCGTTTGTTCTGTTACAGTGGATGAAAGATATGTGGCGATCGGATCCCTGTTACGCAAGTTACGGTGTAGATGGGTCCACATGCTCCTTTTTTATTTACCTCAGTGAGGTCAGTAACCTTTTAATCTTCAGAAGAGGAACCTCGTAGTGCAGCCATGTTTTTGGTACCAGTTTGCAAACTTTTCTCAAAACAAATCATAACATTGTTCAGAAAAATTCTCTAAAGAGGAAAAAGCTAATAAAACAGATTTTTTTATGAGGTGTTGCTACTATTCACAAATCCTCCAGGGGTTTCTAACCTGGAGAATTCTGATGTTTATAACTGAAGTGATGTAAGCAGCAACTCTCCAGGGAGTCCACACTAGGTATCCTGTTAATGTACAAAACTCAGTTATAAATTGTTGCCTCTGAACACTTTCTGTGTTGCTTTCTATGTGGCTCCTGAGTTAGTAATAGGAAGGCACCTGGAAATCGGATCTAGATGGTACATTCTCCTGAGCAGCAGACCCACTTCTCAGAGTCTGTTTGTGAACTGTGGAGTCAGTTAAAATTAAAAAAAAAAAAAAAAGTATATATTTTCTAAAGCTTTTGTGTACCTATTGGAGCCAAACACACATTTTTGACGCAGCTGAGTAACTGCTTGCCTTCAGTTTTTTGTCCAGACTTCCTGTTTCCTGAGTTACACTTGTTTTCCAAGAATGAATTTTGTCAGTCAGTTGCTATGAGCTCTACCTACTGGTTTATTGTGTGTGTGTGCCAGAAAGTCATGTCTATTTGATCACTTGACCTCCTTCTTATTAGTAAAATTTGGATGTGTGGCAACTCATCTTGCACGTAATATTATTGTCTAGTGGCTTATTGCTTGTAAAGAACTGCAAGAGCGAATGTGGATGAAGAATTGCAAGTCATAGTAATTTTGTAGTTTCTGCATGATTGAAGGTTGTGGGGCTTTATTTTTAAACTGTATATCTGAGATCCAAACAGTAAGTCAGTTGTAATGCAAAGTGTATAAATAACTTAGTTGTAGCGATAGCACTCTCTGATTAATTTACTCAGCTGACTGTCATTGAACTTCTGGGGGCATTGCTTGAAGCAGCAGTGGTAGCTAAATGCATACCCAAAACACGTATCTGAAGAAATAAAATAAGCTGGGTCGAATCACAGATTTGAGTCATTCCATTGCTGGTCCCAAGCGTTGATTTATTTATAGGCTCTGAAGCTGGGGAAGTAGAAGATATAGGATGACTATATTATTTATCCTGTTATTTATCATAGAAGCTAGAGAGATGATTTCATAATCATCTGAAGTTGATCTAAGTTTCTGCTAAAAGACTGTGCTTTAGCACCAGCAGTTTACATTGGCACATTAGTATTCTGTCAACCAGCAGCAGGTGCTTTGTGTGTTTAACGCAGATGTATCTTAAAAATGAAGATGTCAACTGAATGTGAGAGTCTAATATTCTGAATGGCACTTATTATTTTGCATTTCTGTTAAATCACAGTATTTCTTGTGACAGACTGATCATCAGTTCTGAAAACTCAGTTGACGCTGTTAGTTTTTTCATAACCAATCTTTCAGCTCATCCTCGTGACAAAATGCAAGCAGATTTAGTGATGCCAAATGGTTGGTTTTTTCAAAGGTCTGGGGATTTGAATTTTTTTCTTTAAGCTACAGTACTGAATTTGTCCAACTTCTCTTCTCATGATGGAACAACAGTAGAATTCGTCTATGTGTTTATATGGCAACTTCAGACAAAGGTCTTGTACTTTCTATTCTTTTTACAGTGTTTTCCCATGACAGAATGTAAAACTAATATTGGGTGAGCATATTATTAACCTTGTCTTCAAATTTGGCAGTCTTAATCCTATGATTAATTCTATGATTAATGCCTAGCAGCAGAGGTTGAAAGCCTAAATGTTTGCAAATGCAAGCATGAAATGAAATTCTAATAACACTACAATGATGTGGATTTATGAGGTGTGTTGGCTGCTAAGGATAACTTGGAAATGCTGTTGTGAGAGTAATTTGTCAAAGTGGACAGTGATGAAGAGTTGACAGTTTATAGTATGGTTGCTCAGCTGCATGATAAATGTGTCTACAGAGCTCTCAAGTCAAAACTGCTGATTTAAAATATTAAAATGCATTAGGGTACTGGAAGGATATTACTGTTAAGATTTTTCTATTTTATTTTAAGGTTCTGGTGTAGGAGAAAAATGCTTATGGAGAAGACAATATATGCATCAAATTATGCACAACCTCAGTTTGCAAAGACAGAATATGCATAAAATTGTGCGTGTCTCCTTTTGCCCTTAAAATTGCCTCTACAATCTGCTGTGAGAAATGTCTCTGCTCTTTCATACATTTTTGGGATTTTTATTTTTTTACCTCTGAAGCAGTTCATTTAGGATATTATGCTACACATCTTTGTAACACAGTTTTAAACTTGTTAGCCAAGGAGCCTGAAGCACTACGTTTTGGTGTGTCAGATGGGTCAGAACCACAGACGCACATGGTTAACATGAAGCTTTAGAAACAAAGCAAGGAATAAACCCCAGTCTTTGGGTATCTGTCTTGTTCCTGTGTTATATTTGCATCTTGTGTGTTTGCAAAGTAGAAACAAATCCATTGAAATCCAGGCTCACCCAAGTCGTCTCTTCTGAAATGCTCACACAAGTGCAAGCGCTAGCAGTGCTATCTCACCTGGTTTGTTTTGGATGACACTCATTCAGGAACAAAAAACCTGCTAGCTGAATAGATCTCCTTCACTGCAGCACCAGAAGGAAAGCAAGAAGCAATCCAGCACATTCAGGTTTAGGATTTTTTGTTTAAAGCTGTCCCCTGTACAGACTTGCAGATAAAGCTGCAAGAATTTATGCACTTGTGTCTTGCTGTTTTGCTACAGACACTGGATCACTCCTGTGACTGATACACAGCTAGCTGTGCAGTCCTCAACACTAATTGTGTTGAAGCCTTTGAGGCTGGAGGAGACACAATTGCCCTGAATAGCAAAACCAGACTTAGAGTCTCTAAGAATTAAATCTTTAAGAATTAGACAGGGATTAAAAGTAGCAAAAATTGAAAAGGAAGTTAAGCTAAATCTGTATAGCTGGGACTGGTTTTCTTTTAACCATGCACCAGACTTGCACGGTGAGAAGAGTTACTTCCTTTTAAACTTAGCATTTAGTTATGAAAAAGCCTGATACTGTATAGTCACTGGCACAGTTATCTTTTTCACGGATGGCATTGCCTCTGGGGAGAAATGTGAAAAGGAATAATTTCTAGTCAGTACAAAAAAAAATTTCACTGCAAAATGTCAGCTTGTAGCTAAAGAATAAAGCTTTTTAAAATATCTTCTAGGAGGTGATTTTTTTTCACACGGTTTCCCAGTTTATGGGAAAAAAATAGTGGAAGGGTCTTATTGCACCTCTTCTTTCTGAGAAGGTTGCCTACCATACCAGAGTGGGACTGCTGCTGTGCCTGCTCCTCAGTTAGTAGCTGTTACCACCACCCAGAGGTTATTACACTAATCCTTACCTGCTGGAGCTGGGCAGATCTCAAAAGGGTCTCAGCTTTGGGTCTCCAGCTCTCCTCCCAGGTGCAAGTGCAATTTTTGGTACCCGTCTTGGAAGTGGATCCAGTGCTTCAAAAGACTTAAAACTGTTTCAAAGACCTGTCATTGAGACTCCTGTAGCTTTTGTACATGTGCTAGTTTATGACTAGGAGAAAATTTTTGTTTTCAGTCTTTCAGACTTGATGGAAACATAATGAATGGTTTGCAGGAGTGTTTTTCTTTGTACTGTTACTTTTGCTTTGAGGGATAAAGCAGGAAAATAAATACAAACTGAAGGTGATTTTGAATGTGGGTTTGTATACTGAATGCAAGCCCTGTTCTGAGGCACATTTTAGTGAAAACACCTGTGAATCATAAATACACAGGTTCCTCAAATCCTTGTGGTTTTGCTAGTTTGCTGAAGCTGCTGACATTTGTGTTGAAGTCCCCTTTCCACAACTTCTGCTGCTGGTTTCACGTTTAGGTGAGTTAATGGTTTCCATTTCTTCAGTGTAATGTAACATCAAACCAGCTCCTTTGAATTCTACACCATTACTCAGAAATTTGAAAAAAAAGAAATATTTTCTGAAATAGAAAGTAGACAAAGCTTAAACTGTGAACATGTGGCCCTAATAAATTGAAATGCTAATAATAGTCAGCATTGTGTCCCCAACTCATCCATTAGCGTATTGGCCTGGATTTGGGCAGTTGGGGCTCACTTTTCTACTTCTGTCACATTAATTTGGTTTAGTCTTTTTCTGTCTTACTGGAAAGGGATTAGATACATAGGAATCAAATATAATGCATGCTGCTGAAGTTAGTTAAGAGAACATTTGAAGATTGTTGATTACATATAAAATTTTGTGTTGCAGCACCACTGGGACCTGACACCCAATGTTTGACATTGCCTTTGGAAACAACCAAATCCAAAATTAACTCTACACTCCCCCAGGCAGACAGTCACCTTGCACACTGCATGTTTTGTAGCACCTTCAAAATGACTACCTATCACTGAGGAGATGCTAAACAAAATATATGCATTACAGCTTCTAGGGGAGTTGAGAAAGTCACCTTCCCAGTGGGAGCAGTTCTTTCACATCAAATCCTCAAATAGATTTTCAAAGTGAACATAATGTGTTCTCTGCCTGCTTTCATAATATCTGATAAATGTAAAGATGCACTTTCTTTCACCAGCAGTGTTTTTTTTATTTCCCACTCTGGGACTCACATAATCTATTTAGCAACAGCACTTCACCATGGATAGAAGTGCGCAAAGAAAATTGCTTTAGTTTTCCTGTAGATGAACTGCACCTTTCCTTTGGAAAACTGAAGATTATCCCAGGCGTTTAGAGAGATCCCTCTTCATCTTCTGCTTTATTAAACTTTCACTATGATTCTTTAAAAGTATGAAGAACTTTGGGAAATTTTGGATGTGGAATGCTGCTGGCAGAGCATACTTTCATTCGGTTTGGAATATGCTCAGAGTTCCCAAGTACTACAGATGTTTGCCAGGTTCTTATGACTGTGCTTGAAGTGCTTGCTCTGTAATATAATTAAGTGCTGCAATCTTGACTTCCCTTCACTTTCACTGTGTTTCTGAGGAAGAATTACTGGAACAGATATCTGCAAAGCTTCTATAAAATTCACCCTGAATTTCTTAGGTTTGTTGGGGATTTTTTGAGTTAACTCACTTACCAAGAAGCTATATAAAGTCATTCTGAAAGTAGATTGTCTGTAAAATCTATATAAAGTCTGTAAAGCTACTAGAGAAACTCTTGAGTTCAATTTTATCAGAATCTAGGCATTCATACCCCAAAGCAATTCAGACCACTGCCTTTTCGCTAATATCTGGAATCATGTAGCACTGAAATTTTGAACTTTTGAAGTATCATTCAACTTAAATACATACAGCTAGTTCTGTGTAATCCAAACAGTGCTGTGTGTACTGTGATTCAGAAACAAATGGAGAACACTAGACTTCTCCGGTGCATCTAGTTTCTTAAGCATCAAAGACTGCCTAATGCATTTGACTGGTATTGAATCTGACACTAAGTACAAGAGGACAAAGATAAACATAATGTGTTCTCAGGAGTAGCTTAATGTTTATAATACCCAAAAAAATAATCAGTCTTCAAGTCTGCAGTTAATCTGAGCAGTTTTAGGCATTCCTTACCTTTCTTTGTCCCACACCTATAGCTGGAAGGTCACACTGACTGAAATAAGACCTGACTTGTACTTACCTTACTTCAATAAGTCTGAGAAAAATTAATTAAATTTTCACTGGTATTTACTGGGAAAAGAATCATTTCATGAGCATCCTCCTCTATTTTTTCAGTAACTATAGCACCCACCTTTGTTTTCAGAGAAGTTCCCGTGGAAGTGGTTAATAGTCAGAATCTCAGAGGAACAGCTGCAAGACTTGTCCAAAAATGATGAGTATGATGATTTGCTCTTGTGGGACATATTTGGGTCATGCAAGGCAACCAGGAAAAATACTTAACCACTTCATTTTCATATTTAGTTAATAGGCATCCTTGTGATGTTCTATATGAAAACCCTGAAGCGATAAGCAAAAATGGTAGTTCTTGGTTATTTAAAAAACAAATAAACCAAAAACCCTACCCACCCACTTTCTAGGTCATCTGAAGTTCTCACGAAACTGTGGGCCCTTTCAAGAGCTGCAGTTGAAAGTAGTTCCTGGGCTTAAAGGTGAGAGACGAGGAGGTGCTTAAGTGCTCAGTTCGAATTGAATAGTGGTACAGTAGGCAAGAGGGGAATGAAAGAGTGAAGGAAAGAGCAGAAGGGGGCTGTCTTGAAGAGGGCCAAGAGTGTGGCAGAAGTGGTATGTGTTCTGCACTACTGTGTATCATTATGTGGAGCTAAACAGAAGAACACAAAGTTAGTTTTGCTGCTCATCTGATTTAGTGCAGAGTGTTACTTTTAATTCTGACACAAAATGCTGAGTTCTGCTCCTTTACAGGATTTTTCAGCAGACTTCATACCACTGTAGACTTTAGTTTTTCATAGTGCAGTTGAAAAACACAGTGAACTGGAAGCTTTTTACTTGAAATACATATAAAAATGAAATTTCTGTGGATTTTTAAGGAAAGCAGCAATAAAACTTAGTGGCCTGCTAGAAATCTAGTGTAACATCGAATTGGCAGAATTTTTAATTCTGTAATAGAAGCCTGTCAGTGCTATTGTTTTCTTTTCCAGTGGATCTACAAAGGCTGTCTCTGAAGTCTTTGATATCTTGTGTAGTTGCATAGGTTGAAACCCCTCTGCCTTTCACCAAAGCTTATCTAGACTGTTGATCAGCCGTTGCTCTCATTGAACAGGGAAGTAAGAACTGGAGATGGAGACACACATCTCTGTTCCCTCTGAAAAGCCTGGTTTGGTTGGAAGTGTGATGTTTTTCAGTACTAGGCACCTCTAAATACAAATACTGCAACTTGTGTGGACTTCCTTCTGCTTTCTTCACTCTTTATCTGCCAGATAATACCTACTATTACCTAGGAGTGTCTTCTGGTGCATAAATTTTCTGATTTTCCTCTCAGTTTCTCTTGGAACTATGACTTACTAATTCCAGTTGATTCTTTTAATTATCTGCTACATTAACTGGTGTTCTGACAACAGAAATTTGAATTGGCATGTTGGCTGGTTTTGCTATCATAATATTTTCTACTTATGGGCATTTATGTTTTGATCTTTTTTTGCCCAGTACCTGAAATTCACTACTGAAGTTTGTCTGATTTGTCAGTCAGTATTTTGCCTCTACCTCCCCACTTTCCCTTGTGTCAATACATTAGATTAATAAGATTTTTTTATTCTTTCCCTTTCCCTTGGTACATTAGACTCATCCGCTTCATCTTTACTTTTCTGGTGTGTATTATCTACCTATCTAACAGCTCTTTGTGAGCCATTGATTCATAAGTTAGCAGAATTCTTTCCTTTTCCTGTAAGGGAAAGCATTCATCCCAGTGCATTTTCAGCCCTAAAAATAACAAAACAATTGGCATATTTTGAAGAGTATGTGTTTAAAAGCTATCTGGTGCATTAAGTCGATCTTTCCAATGAAAAGAATAATTGACAGAATATCAATAAGGAAAAATGAGTGCTAGAGTATCTGTGTACACTGATACTACTTTGAGGCTGTTCCTTAAGTGTTTATTTGTGGTTGGAATTACTGTAATTTAATTTAGACTAGAAGGAATATTTCTGAAAGCACAAAAGATCTGTATTTGTTTTTCAGTCAGTGAGGCATGCAGCTCACTGTCCTTGGCAGCTCTGAAAAATCTTCGATTCCTTTAGGATGCCTGATGGTGCAACATGAAATACGTGAAGCCAGAAAAGGGCATGTACAGCAGTCTTTGAAATGTCGTTAATTTAGATCAGCTATAATACTATGACTAATAAAAAATTGTTTGCACTATTGAAAAAGAAAGGAGGCAGATTGGGACTGTGCATGATTTGTAATATGGATCTTGCAAGTTTTTTCTACCGGTGACTCCACAACATAGGCTAGTAAAAGTTAGGATTGTTGATTGCTACAATGTCTAGTATGCTTCTAGAGTTGGAGACCACTGAATAATCAGATGTTTTCAAATGAGGTTGATCAGGTCACTACTTTCAGATGTTATATTAAATGTTGAGTAGATTAAATCGTAGCATTCAAATTAATGCTTTTATATAATTTGTCTGAGGAACCCAAGCTTGGTACATTTTTCTTTAATGAGGTTGTGATGTCTGTTAATTTATTTTCATGCGATTGGTTTTCTAAGCAATCATTTGGCATGACCTTAAGCTTCTAATCTCTAGTGCTTCAGGCTTGCTGTAGCATGATTAAGCTAAAATTGTGTTTTGATGAGTCTGTGACTGGACAGACCATAAGAGCAACTCTTGACTTTTAATTCTCCAGGAGTTACAAACTTAGTCAGTAGTAATGGGGGATATCTTAGCTGGCCTATAGATTTTTGCATTTCTCCCTTTCCGCAGTGCAGTTATCTTTCTATTTCCATTGCTTTGCCTGCAACAGTGAGATTCCTTCTTCTCTAAAGCAAATGGTCTAATTTCTTAAGGCACGTGAATAATAAAAATCCTACAGGACAAGCAAGATCCTTAGGGAGAGCACAGGAGCTTTCAGTAACTTGCATCCATTTTGCACTTCCTTCCCTAAATACTTAACTGTTGCCTCCCCCCTGCCTTTTTATTTTACTATCAGGTAATAGTAGATGTATTGAATTTCAAAAAGCAGTTTTACCTTGCAGTGACTTACTAATCAACTGATGCCTTATAAAGGTGTAATATAAAGGCAGTGAGAGACTTTGGAAGACCAGTTGCAAGGAGAACAGACTGATGTATTTTCATGTGATTGGTTTACAGGTTGAAAATTGGTGTCCTCGTTTACCTTGGAGAGCAAAAAATCCTAATGAAGAAACTGATCAGAAAACAATGGTAAGACCAATATTAAAACATGAGAAATAGTTCAGTAATTGTGATTCATGCAAAAGATCCTGGAATCTAGTGCCTCATAAATACTATTAAGGCTAATATTGACCATTTTTATTCCTCAGCTCCTCAGAAATTAACAGAAGTGTCCTTGACTGTAGTCAAAGTGCTGCAGCCTTGGTGTTAGATATCCATTAAAAACATTTTTATGCTTAAATTAATGAAATGTGGTGCACGGATACTGCAAAAAATTACAAATGCATTAACTGTTCACCAGTGTTGTGTGACCATAAGTGAAACTGTCCATTGTTATTGTTGTTGTTGGAAGAGGTTTATATACATTTCAAATGAGTTGTATGTTTTGATTACTGCTAATTTTTTTTTCTTTAAAAAAACTACAGCATGCAGAATTGTTCCTAAACTGTTATAGCCTTATTATGTAGCACTTAGGTCTTTTAAGGTAATTGCTGGGCTGTATATGAACATTGCTTGCATAATTTCGGTTTAGCCTGTCTCATTTTGTAAAAGTTGTTCTTGGGTTAGTCTATATTTAAAATTAATATTTCCTTTTAAAATCTATACTCTAGTAATGTTTCTTCCTTCATGGCGTTAATAGGGAACTCCCTTGTGTTTGAGAAATGCATGATACACAAGAATCTGCAGAGCACTGCTCTGATTTTATGTTGTGTTTTACAGATAACCTCATTTTGAAGGACATGAACAAAAACAAATCTTACATTGTAGAAACAAGTACATTGTGAAACAGTGCAAATGTATTTTGGGGCTATCAAATAGAATTACCAAATACAATACAAATACATACCAAATATAATAGAAATCACAGCAATTTACTTGTCTTAGTAGTGTCTTTTTAAAAATATTTAAATATTTGAACTACAGTCTTGGCTTTACTGCCAGGAATGGGGGGGGGTTGTGTTTGTTTTTTTTCTTTAATGAGGAATGCAAATCAGGGAGTTCACATCTGAGGTTTTTTTTGTTTTTTTTTTATTCTGGAAAGTACAGTATTTGAATAATAATGTTTCATTGTTGAGTTTTCTTTTTAATGCTTTCATTGAAGGCTGAGATTCGTATCAACTTTGATAATCTCTACAAAATGATGTCAAGACATGAGGAGTTCAGGTGGATGATGTTACGCATCAGACGAATGGCCGATACCTGGATTGAAGCAATTAAATCTCTTGCAGAAAAACAAAATTTGGAGAAGAGAAAACGAAAAAAGGTAAATGAAAACGGGTTTTATTCCTGCTACTCACAATCACACAGGTTATTTTAATCTTTGTGTTCTTGAGGTAACTTCAGAGCGCAAACATCGAATGTGTGAAAGGCTCATGTTTATACTTGTGCTTCTTTTCAAGTGTTTTGTAGTTGGAAATTACTGTTATAATGGATATTTACTTTGCAAACAGTTTTACATACTTCCGATGAGTCAATCTTTGAGTAAGTTTTCTAACCTCTTTAATTTTGGATAAAATTGAGACCATGTAGAACTTGCTAAAGCGAGAAACTGAAATTACTGCAAACCGATGACCCTGGGATGTTTTATGTAGTCGAGGAAAACAGAATCATATATCTTCTTGTCTAAAACAGAGACTAAATGGCATGTTTCTGTTTTGGATTTGAGCAGACTTAAAATTGACCATAATTTTGGATTGAATCAGTTTAGAACCCTTGTAACAAGTTCAATGTAAAACCTGTAAGATTTTTGAAGTAAAGAGTTCTATTTGATGGTTTTGGTTTTTTTTAATTACCTCAACTAGTTATGATAAGCTGAAAGTTGTGAACAAAACAACAGATTTCCCTCCCTGCTTTGTTCTTATTGGAGCCAGTCCTGAGTGACAGCAGGCAATATACAGTCATGTTGCTATGCTCTTTTAAGCCTAGCTGGCTGCAGATCAGTTCTGTGCTTGAGATTCTGTCCTCGCATGAGGTCTAGGGTCCATGTTACATATTTACTATTTGTCACGTATTACATTCCTTAAGTACACTTACCTTCTGTCAGGGAGCAACCCCTCTCTTTGAAGCAGCTCTCCAGCCTGCTTTATTAAAGAAATACAACTCCTGAGAATATATAAATTCAGGAATAAACAGGAGCAGTACTGTTCCCTGCATAGACAGTTTTGATGTGATGCTGCAGTGCTTATTCTTTGCTTCTGAAAGTCCATAGAAATTGCTTTGTAAGGGATACGATGATGTAATTTTAATATATCCTGTTTGATTTTTGTGATCTCCAAGAGATTAGAACAAAATAGTTTTGTTTTTTAGTGTTGTATCTTTATGAAGAGTGAAGGAAACGTTTTTTGCTGTGTAGGATTTTTTATGCTTGGCACTGTATGTCCCCCACACTCAAATAACAGTCCAGGTAATGTAGCAAAGTGTTTGGAACTCTGTTAGAGAAGCAAGCACAGGTTTCAAGGACCTGCAAAGAAAACTCCTCCATGGCAATGAAGAGGAGAGGCTTGGAAAGCATCTTGTTATTCTTACACACCCTTTCAAGTTGTTAATGTATTGTTCACAACAGCAAACCCTTCCTTAACTGTATTGTCTTGCATAAGCAAGTATATCCTACTTGAGAATATAAGTGATTATTCAACGTAAGTTAATATAAGCCACAATTTCAATGCAGTATTACAGATTACTTTGTGTATAGCATCAGTTCTAGGGTTTGTTTAATGACTGATCTGGTCACAGGTAATAGTGCAAAATAATGTGGTAACGGTCTTATAATTACTGTTCTAGAGATCCATTGCAAAATTAAATTATTGAGGTGAGAGTGTTGAATTTTACTTTTTCTGTTTTGTTCTGGGGGGGGGTGTCTGGGTTTTTTTGGGTTTGGTTTGGGTTTTTTTGTTTGTTTTTTGTTTTTGTTTGGGTTTTTTGGTTGTGGGGTTTTTTGGTTGTTTGGGGTTTTTTTTTGTCTGTTTGGTTTTTTTTGTTTGTTTTTTTTTGGCCACTGTTGAAATGTAATGAAAAGAAAAAATGCTATGAGATTTAACAGTTGAACGTTTAATGTTGATAATGTTGACATATGACTTTCCTTTCCAGATTCTTGTTCATCTGGGGCTTTTGACAAAAGAATCTGGATTCAAGATTGCAGAAAATGCGTTTAGCGGTGGCCCACTTGGTGAATTAGTCCAGTGGAGTGATTTAATTACATCTCTCTACTTACTGGGCCATGACATCCGGATTTCAGCTTCACTGGCAGAGCTCAAGGAGTAAGGAGATTACTTTCACTTTTGAAACTGAAATACAAAAAAAATGAAATGTAAACTCTTGAAGTATGTAATTTCTTGAAGCATAAAATGAGAGTGATAATTCACTAAACAGACGATAAGATTATTTTCCTGAGCTAAGTATATCTGCTATGAAAATGATAATGTGTTTTCATTGTAGCTTCAGGCTCCTGAGACTTCATAAATGAATGTTGTAAAATTCAAACTAAGCAGCTTACTCTAACATTCCAGGTGCTTTAACCAGCTGCAATAGAAAATGTTACGGACTAGCCTAATTCTGTGTCCTCTTCTTCAGTTTCTGCTATCCTTCAGTGTTTTATTTTAAAATAAAGATTTAAATCCTTTAAATGCATTAGTTTTGCTGTAGTTAAGTGCTTACATTAGGCCATCACTTGTTGTTCTCTTGCTTTGCATGCTAGTTTAGCATAAGGCATAAAGCATCTGTTTAAAGTTGAGTGCATACCAAATTTTCTATAGTTTTCAGGTTTTCTTTGACTAATAACAGCATCATTTTGTAGAGATCTCTCACACTAAAAAAAGGTCAAGAGAAGTCAGGACTATTATTTCAAATAACATCAAGGTACACTATTTTTAAACTTTCTAACCATAATATTATGTTGTTTAAACTAGATGAGGGTTTTTTACTTATGTGTAAATATTTTTGTAATAGATTCTGAGCATCTTTAGCATTTTCATGTTCTTACTTGGTTCCTGATCTGGAAAAGACAATAGTAAAGCTTTTTTGACATGGGGATTTATTGATAAAAATAGCATTACAGCATTTACTTAAAGTATTTGGAAAGTAATGCTTTTCCATATTCCTTCTTTCTTTATTTAGGATTATGAAGAAGGTTGTAGGTAACAGATCTGGCTGCCCTACCCAGGGAGATAAAGTTGTAGAACTCATTTACATTGATATCGTGGGACTCACTCAGTTTAAGAAAACCCTTGGACCGTCATGGGTGCACTACCAGTAAGTATGGCACTTACTTGACTTCTTAACTGCTTTGTTAAAGAGATTTTGTTGAGTAACACATGTTAAAATATTGATGTGAGTACATTCACGTGAATTTGGATTTATTTAAAAGTGAAAATGTGGTTCTTTGTTGTCTTTCACTCTTAAGAATAAGGGGACTATTACCTGTTTGTTGCATACCAAGCAAATTTGGGATTCATGGATTCAAGCATTTTTTTTAATGTTTGAATTGTATTGTGTCATCATCCTTGCATTTCTATCCCTCTCTTCTTTCCATTCCACTACTTTTGATCTGTAAATTTGTTACTGAATTTTGTTGTGCACTTTGACTACCAAAGGCATGTTTTGATCGTCACTGTACTGTACTGGATTGATGATGGTGAAGATTTATCTATCCTAATTATATCACAATGCATTTTTTTCTGTTCCATCCTTTAAGACGCTGGGCAGAATTGTCTTCAAGGGTAGGTCTAAAGAGTAAACTGCAGTTGTTGGTGTTTCTATAATCTGTAAACATCTTTCCGTTAGAAGTGGAAGATGAGGTCACATGAAATTACTTTATACAGCCATCTTAGTGTCTGCAGATTTAGAACTATGTTTCTTTTTGTCAATAACCTTAAATCAGCAAGCCTCCCATGTGTTGTACATAGCAACATGAAATGACCCCAAATCTAAGTTACTAAGACTTTGATTTTTCTGTACCTAATTGAATTAGCTGTGTTTTATGATCCATAAAGCCCAGTAAATCCTTCGTGGAGAAAGGTATTGAAAGGTGTTCACTGAAGGCAGAAAAATTGTGTTCTCTCAACCTGAAGATTTTCTAGAGCTTTGGATCTTTCCAGCATAATTTTAAATCAGAGTTCTGTGATCAACACTGCAGATTAGATTACTCTTAATCTCTTTTTGAAGCAAAGGAGTAAACGGATAGTCTGGTTTTTAGGAGCCTGCTAATAAAGATAATCCCATTTTCTCCTGAGCCACGGTTAGTTGTCTGTCTGCCAGATGTAGCTGTCACTAGGCAATCACTTCCAGTGTTGTGGTCAGGATATAAAAACATACTTAAATGTTTTTAAAGTTCTTTCCAGTTTGCTTTCCGCTTTCTCTTTGGTGTATTGTGTGTTGAGGATATGGAAATACACCATGACATTGAGATTATTAGATTAGCTCTTCTGTTTTTTCTTGGTTATTTTATAAATCACTAAATCTTAAGTTGCCAGTCTGGTTTTCATTAATTCCTAATTTGTTGCAATGACTGACTTTTTCTGGTTTAGAAGAGTAAAATTAAATTTACCTCTAAATAAACACCATAGGTAGCATAGGTGTTTTGGTTAGGCTTTTGAACAAGAAAAAAAAAAGTCTTAATGCTTTTCTTCGACAGTATTTGCTTTCTTGAGATGGAAGAGCTATGGTCCAGGTGAGGCTATGGATCTCACCTAATCCTAGCTATAATGTGAATCTAATGTATTTGTCCTCTTGCCTAATCTTTTTCTGTAAAGATGCCCCAGATGTTGTCTTACAGTGCTAAGCTTTTCTTTAAAGTGTTTTTCTCAGCCTTATTTCTTGCAAACTGCCCATTACTGCTTATTCTAAAATGGTTCTGAGGAATACATTACTTCCTTCCACTCTCTACCAGTCTCTAAAATTCTTTCAGTTGGCTTTTCTTCAAACTAAGTTTAGTGTTTAGGATCATTGCTTGTAATTCTGGTTTAGTAAACCTTTCATTAAACTGTTGCATTTGATGGGAAATTCTCTAATTACTTCATACTGTTTCTCAAATTCCAGGTACAAAACAGGGTCCAGAGTCTAGCAGAGACTACCAGAGAACTGATTAGAGCAGAAGAATTCATTCATAGTTTCATGCACATTATCTCCTATTTGAGAACCCTCTTGCAATAATTTTTGTTACAAAAATATTTTTAAGTTAAAACTATTAAAGTCCAGTGTAAAAGTGTAATTATTTTGTTACTTCATTCCAGTAAAACTAACATCACAAATAAAACTGCTTTATACCCTTTAATCTTGACAAACTTTGCTTTCTCACTCAGTTGTATTTCATGTTATTAGGAATAATGCTTCAATGAGAGAGAAGTGTTTTGCTTTCTGCCATATAGTTTTCAGCAGACATGTGTGAGTCAGCTCAGTCTGGTTTATGCAAACTAGACTCAAAATACAAATAAACTAAAACCTGTTTATTCACTTGAGATCTGCATAGTGCTAAAATAAGTCTGCACCTACAAAATAGTCCCTTGATAAGAGTGCCATACGTAATTTTTGTGAGTGAACTTGAACCTTGAGGAAATTTTTGTTAATTGCAAATCTGGTTTCTAGAACTGCTAGCTCAAAAGAATGACCCTGCTGCCCTGAGGACTGAGTACATATAAACTGAAATACTGGTTTGTGTGTCTGTAGGACCATGTACATGCTTTATCTTTGTGTGTAATTGGTGTAATTGGTGCCGTAAATAGCATGAATGTAGCAAAACAGATCTCCTTTTTGAGTGCAGAAGGATGCCTGGACATACCATTTTTATTTCTTAAGTCCGAATATTTAAATGTATTTTATGTGCAGTGAAGCAACATAAAAATTAGTAGCTTAATATAGTTTGAGGAGTGCAGCTCATTGCCTTTCTTAGCACCTGCATCCTCCATACAGCACATAAGAATCTGGTGTTTTTCTCGTATTTCTTCTACAGTCTCTCTGGCAATGACTCATTCCCATATGCCAGAAATCCAACTGGCTTTATTCTTGAACTAAATTAATGTGACAGCTATCATGAAAAATGAGCAACATTCCTGTTTCTTACATGTTCTCTACAATATATCTAGTTTAGGAAGGTTATTTTCTGACTAAGTTTTTAAAATTTTAAATGTAAGTACTGAGCAGCTTGAAAGTTAATATGTGCAGATAGGAGCTGCTCATGATCTGAGCTGGCTGGACATCAGCCATAGCAAGCTTGAGTCCATGTATCTGTGCTGGCAGATTGCTGTGACTGATTTCAGTGCACCTTACAGAGCATCCAAACCAGAACTGGCTGGGTTCTCACCATCTTGCTCCCAGGAGTGTGTCTGCAGCCACTGACATATGTGTACCCTTTATTTAAGGCAGTTTATGCTGCCGTAAGCAGTGATGGGTGCTGCTGGACAGCATTGTTTTATTTAAACTATATAAAGGTATATGTAAGTAGAGAAAAATTATCACCACAGATGGCACAAAGATATAAATAAATTTGTATAAATACTTCCAGTAGAATGAGGCAATTAAGATTGTAGCTATGCTCAATATTTATGGGAAAATGCTTGCTTTAAAAATTGTAATGAATCCAGGGTTACTTTTGTCTATTTTTTATTCTTTTTATAAGCCTAAAAATTGTCACTCTTAATATGCTAAAAGAAAGAAGACTTTATTATGGATGTTTCTATAAGCAGTTTTGCTACCCACCAATCTTCTTTTTAATTATTCGGTGAATAGACAAATGAGTCTGACACCAATTGCAAGGCATGCTGTAATTCTCTGTAATTTCACTGTTAAAGTTAGGTGACATTTTAGGAAGAAGAGGGGAACAGAGTGAAAATGTGAGGTTAAAATCACACTAAATTAAAATTTTAATTTAAAATATATCATCATTATTTTAAAAAATTGCTGCTTTACCATCTTCCAAATTAATTAGTTCACTTTGGAAATGCTAAAACATTGTCTATAAATTAAAACTTTTTGGTTTAAAATATCTCTTTCAAAAGAGATTTAAAGCACTAAGTGAAGCAAATGGAAAATATGTTACTTGGGCAGACAACTGAGCCATTCCTACATACATTAAAATAATCAATTCAGCATAACTGGTGTTAATTACATTCATTTCTAAATTTTAAATCTTTACCAGTTCCTTCTTGCTCCATTTCAGGGATTAGGTTCACCACTTGAACCTTTGATACCATTTCTGCACACACTTGCACTTTCTGCTGTAATCTTTTTCTCTTTTCTGACATACTTTATACTTGAGTGATTTAAATACTCTTTTCCCTCCTTTCTGGTTCAACTCAGTTTCCGTTGCACATTTCCTCTCTTGCTTCAGAGACCCCGTATGTATTGGATATAGTTATACATATCCCTATGAACAGTTAGTGCTAGATACTTCACCTCTGAATACAGGAAAAAGAGAGGAAACAAAGCACTTTCAGATGACCACGTGCAATGTAGTGCTTCTTACATAAATACTTTAACAAACTCCAGTAATGGTGTAGTTTTACAGCAGCTTTTGCCTATTTTTCATTCCCTTGTACTTAAGTACCTGGCCAAAAGTTGTATATTTGATACGAATTTTGTTTTAAGGCCTGCCAAGAAAGAAGAGGGCTTTTATTACTGCATGATTCATCAGTGCAGAAGTTGTTTTGGTCCTGCTGGAGTATTTTGTATGATGGAGAGATAATTGCCACTGTTGTAAAATATTTTCATTGAGAACAGTTGACATAAAACAGTGCACAGAAACTGATCTGTCAGCTTTGTTGTTTGGTGAATCATAATGTGTTGTATATTTTGACTTTCTTTTTTTGCTTGAAAGAGCTCTGTGAAGTTGTTGGTTTTTTTTTTTAAGTAAATTTGTTCTGTTTGTACTTTCACATACAAAGGTGGCATTTCATATGAAAGTTTAATAGTTGATGATGTTTTTTTGTTTCCCACCTTAATGGATACTTTAGCGAGGGAGGCAATGTATAGGAGATATGTAAATATATTTTTGAGACTAAATTATTTCATCTTTTAAAGCTGAAAAATAGTTGCAGATAAGATACTTCACTTCTGGGAGGCTAAGTTCTTTCACATTTTAAAGCCAAAATCCTGATGTTTTACTGAATATACATGGGCTTGGAGCATAGGAAATGTTGAAGATTGGGAAGTATAGTGAATTTTAATGGTGACTTCTGCAGCTGCCTCCCCTCTCTGCTTGGCGTGTCTCTTCCTGAGTACACAGAAAGCCAGTAATAGAATGTACAGTGATAAGAGTTCATGTCCTTACAAGAGAGTGGCACAGGATGTTAGGAGCACATCCTATTTAAGCCTTCTCTGAAAATCTTTGTGGAGGGCTGAAGAATCATAGGGTCAGCAGCTTTGGAGCCAATGGTCAGTATGCCTTATAGTAGCCTTCCAGTCTGAAGGGGGCCTACAGGAAGGCTGGGGAGCGACTATTTATAAGGTCTTGCCATGACAGGACAAGGGGCAATGGGTTTAAACTGGCAGAGGGAAGATTTCGACTAGATGTTAGGAGGAAGTTCTTTGCAGTGAGGGTGGTGAGGCACTGGCACAGGTTTCCCAGGGAGGTTGTGTCTGCTCCCTCCCTGGAGGTGTTCAAGGCCAGGCTGGACGAGGCCTTGAGTAACCTGTACTAGTGGGAGGTGTCCCTGCCTATGGCAGGGGGTTGGAACTAGATGATCCTTGAGGTCTCCTTCCAACCTTACCATTCTATGATTCTATGACAACCAATTCTATGAGTTCCTAGCCAAACCATATCAAAGGTTTGGCAGGCTGTGTTTTGGGAACATAGCTTCTAGAATCTGTATGCTGGAGTGTGTGCTGCTACCTTCACACTGAAACCTTTGCTGCCTTTCATGTGCTATGAGCCCTTTTTCAAAAGGAGCCACTCGCAAATTAAGTAATTTTATTTCAAGGAACTAATGGGAATTTAAATAAAGGACTGAGAGTGATTCTCTCATCCCCACACCCTTTGTAATCCAGTACAAAGTTTTTTCTCGGTTGTGGAATAGTTGTTGCAGACATTTGACTTTTACATTGTTTTTTCAAAGATCTGTGACAAAATGTTTCATGAACAAGTAGATGGTCTAACTCCAAGCATTGAGCAAATGAAATTTTCTTCAGTGCTTCTCCAGTAACTCAAATTGGCCCAGAAGTCAGAACCTGGAGATTAAGTACAATTATCTAAAGGCAGAGTACAATTCTTCTCTGATCTTCTTGATATGTGGCCCTTGGCTGTTGCATTTGGTTTTGTTCTAATGGGTGAGAAGGTTAGAAAATAGGTGGAGAATCCTCTCGTCTTCTAGGTTCTACTTCACAGTCTCAGTAATGTAGGTGACCACAGCTGCATTTCCATAAGCTCTACATGGATGTTAAAGTATAAATTCATTCCATGAGTCAAAGAAATCCAAAATATGTTTCAGGGTTACTATTTGAATGTCCGATACATTTTTGAATTTGCTGATCATAATGTCTTTGTGAATGTAATATGAGCAGAAATGTTTGACATTAAAATGTACCCTTGGTTTATAAATCATCCACAGTTGCAAACAAAACCAAAGCACATATTCTTAATTATCATAACTATGTGTATACAGACACACATGCTTATATATACATATGTGTACCTACAGTAAATTTCTTTTTTTCTTTTAGGTGTATGCTAAGAGTTCTGGACTCCTTTGGAACTGAGCCAGAATTTAATCATGCCCATTATGCCCAGTCAAAAGGCCACAAGACACCGTGGGGAAAGTGGAACCTTAATCCACAACAGTTTTATACGATGTTCCGTAAGTATCCCTGTGTTTATAAATGATAGGAATCTTTGAAAAGGGATGCTATCACTGAGGAGAATTTTTTGTGTTGAGAAAGACAGGTTCATAGGCTAATAAAAGGCAGCAGCTGAATGGGTAGAATCATGTCAGTGCCTGTAGCCGATATAAGAACTCTGTCGTGCTTCCATCCAGCAACTGGAAAATAACAGTATCAACTTCATATAAATAGGGGTAGGTAACTTCATTCTCAGGGTACCTGTGGAAGGTGATTGGCTTTTCCTTTGAGTGTCAGTTTTGCTTTCTCAAATCCTGCTGTTGGAGTGATTGGGTTGTGAGGACTTTCTAGATCACATTTTCATAAACTGCACTTTCACATTTCAGCATGGTAAAATTTGTTAACTATGTTGTTGTATTTCTCCTTTTCCCCACAAAACTGAGTGGCACAATACCTCTTCTTTGTGTTCAAGATAAATAAACTAACACGCAGTACAAATAATTTTTGTCTCTCTTTTTTTTCATGGATTTCTCAAAATTTTCTCCTAGCTTGTTTTCCTCTTGTGAGCATTGATTCTAGATGAACTGATTCACATTTATTTGCCAGAAGTTTACAGAGCTATTGAAAAACAAGTAGTAGATTTTAGCATTGTGAAATATCTTCCTGAAAAAGAAACAGGATACAAAGATAAAAATTTTATATACATATATATATATATATATATATAGTATCAGATTAAATGATTATCGTGACCTAATCTAGACCTAGTCTTTGACTATATGGCACTAGGTTCTAAAATCAAAGAATCTTTTTCTTGCCTGTTTTACAGTAGTTATCTTTGAAAGCTGCAGAAAGAGGCACTGCTGCCAGCTAGCTTGAGGGTAGTGAGGCTTAGGAAAGAGGGAAGTGCATGCTGTTGTGTGCAGCAACTTCTCAAACCAAGTCTGTAAAGAAACACTTGGTAGTGACCAGCTTGACCTCAAAAGTTTGGTAGTGGAGCCTGTCTGAGACTAGGACCTTGGCATGCACTGTTCTCTCTCATCAGACTTCATAGTTAAGTCTTTCAAACTTTTCTGCTTTACACAGCAGAATTATACATGCTGCTGTCTGGCTGACATGCTTTTGATTGCAGTTGCCCTGTAAAATTCTTGAGAAGCAGCATATTTTGTCTGTCAACATTCACTGTGCAAGTTTTTCCAGAGAAATATAGTGAAAGCTGTTCAAAAGCTAAAAGCCTGCATTCATGGTTGTTTCAAAGCAAGTAACAAAATGTGTGCCAGGGAAATATGACCTGGAACTGGTTGTGGAGTTTGTGTCTGGACGTGAGTAAACAGTGCATGTTCCATATCCACTTGATTTGCCAATATTTATTGGTTTATGTCCTAAGAGAGCTGAAAGCTCAATCTTTCTGTATTTAAATAGTCCAGCTGCTGAAAAAATGTGTGTGAGTTGATGTTCAAAATAGCACCAAGGGTGATGATGCACTCAAGAAAAGTAGCTGCATGATGACTTGTGGTACAGCTGTGTGCTCTGTGTGTGCCCTCCTCAATCCCATTCCATGACATTCAGAAGAAAGTAAACCTCTATAGTTGTAACAGTGTGGACTACAGTTACAGTCTTTTGTTTGGAGCAAATCACTTCAGAATGAATTTTCAGGGGAACATGACTATATTGGAATTTCAGTGAATAACCATTTCCGATTTTTGTTACTGGAAGTGACTGCAAGTTTTCCTTTGCAGGAAGAGAGGTAAATAGATTGGAAGCAAGCTCACTCTGAAGCATGAGTGATTCCAGTGCTATGTGTTATTCAAGGATTTTGTTTCTTCTTGTACTGGATGCAGAAGAGTCACTGTGTTTTGTGATACATCATTTTTTTAATTTTTTTTTTTTCCTCTCTGCTCCATCTTTATGGAGTTATGATTAAAAGTGCGTTTTATGCATCAGTAAAGATTTTACAACAGCTTGGAACCCTGGACAGCTTCCCGAGATCCCCAGACTCTATTATGTTTTGAGAACTCTGATTATAAGGGCAGAAAATTATTACTGAGCAACAAGCAAGCCATATTCAAACCCATGGCATAGTACCAAATGCTTGACTATTCTCTGAGCTTTCCAGAAGCATGAGACCATGAGAGGGTGGGGTTTCTTTCCTCCTTTTTTTTTTTTTTTTTTTTTTAATTTAAATTATTTTATGCAAAATAACTTCACTGGTACTGCATGATCTTTCTTAATAATCCATCAGAGTGCTTCATGCCAGTGATATTTGAGGCACTGAATTCCACCAATTCTAAGTGCTAACTTTAACAAAGATTTGTTTTCCTTTTGAGTGTGTACTGTCTTGCCCCTCATTTGAATGCAAGCTCCCATCCAAAAATATGAAGGGATGGAAAAATGCCCCTTTTTTAGGCATATTTGCAACATGCCATTTGCTATTCTAAATTCTAAAAAGTCCTTGGGTCTAAGTGAGTGCCTAACTGTTGCTGAGGAGTTTTTCATGAGAAAGGGTACTTGTCATTTGAAAGACTAAAAGTAATGGCAGAGGGAAATGTACACTGTTTATGGTTTCCCACTTCCTACTGCATTATCCAGTTGGCTGATTGTCAGGAATCAAAATGCAAAACCTCATAATTGCACTAGATTATTTTTATTTTATAACTGACCATAGGTTTAGCACTGCATGTACTGTAAGTGCATGCAGTGCTAAGTCTTTTGGAGCTTATTAAAAATTGTCAGCTTGTGTGCCAGAATGTAAAGGGAAACTTACAGAGGGGGTCGTAGTGTTTATTGCACCCTATTTCTATGTAAGATTGTGAGGCTAGGACACTTTAGAGATGCACAAAAATCCCACATGTTGGAGTCATATTTATGTAGTAGAGATGGATTTTTACCTGAAACCTTGAATGTTGAAGTTCGTACCTGGAATTAAATATCCTGTCTACAAAAATGAAACAAAATCCCTTTAAAAAGGTCTGTCTCTTTATAGGAGAGGACAGCGGCTAGTATTGCTGGATATTGCTACTGGAAAAAGGCCAACAAATGCTAAAAGTAGTATAGAAAACAAAGAGTAAATTGTCTGTCCTTTGCCTGCACTTTTTTTTATTTAGGTGCTGGACTAACAGTAATATTTCTGACTTCAGTTGACACCTTTATGATAGATAAAAGTGAATCAGGCAATGAAATTTGTGCTCTGATCAGTGTTGTGTGACTTCGTAGGCTCATGATTAGCATGCACACATAACCTGCAGTGAGTTGGATGGCTTGTATTAGCTCTTGTGATACAGGAGGTGAGCCCAAGAAATGTACTAAAAATTATTTATGACATTGAGCAATATACAGCTTTGTTAGGAAGAATAAATCCAGAGCTTTCTTCTCTGAGATTGTCTAGCTGGTTTTCCTGTGGTTCTCTTATCTCTAGTAACGGTACACAAATAATCATTATAATTTGCCTCAGTCCAACTACAGAATTTGTATTGTCAGAAACAAGCCAGAAAACAACTGCTTCCTTCAGGAGACATAAGCAGCAGGACTTAGTAAGACCTATTCTTGATAATAAAACAAGCAAATATATCTCACAGTGTGAATGTGGAGTGAGCTGTTGAATAATAATAATATTCCTTATACCTAGTTTTCTGACAGTATCATGCTTTTGTAACATTAATTGCTACTTTAAAAGGTTTTGAATGTGCTTTGTTTCTTACAGCTCATACTCCAGATAACAGCTTCCTTGGATTTGTGGTAGAGCAACATCTGAACTCCAGTGACATTAAACACATTAACGACATCAAAAGGCAGAATCAATCTCTTGTTTATGGCAAAGTAGATAATTTCTGGAAGGTGAGTTTTCTGTACCTATATCCTAGAGCAAATTTATTTTGAACACTGCAATAAAACATAACTTTAATTTAAAAGTAGCCCTCCTTTCTAGAACTTTTTTTTTTTTCCTGAACATAAACATTTAATTAAATTGAACACTTTGAAGTCTTTTTGATGAGGATACTTCTGTCGAGATCAGTGTTATTTGTTATTTATGTGCCCTTTAGAATGATTTTTTTTTCCCTAGTCTTGATACCTCAATAATTTTGAAAAATGCAGAAGCTATGACTTTGTGGACTTCAATCTGTCATAAGCAAATATGTCTTCCAAATATTTTTTTTTTAAATCTACAACAAAAAAAATGTATTTCACAAAAGACCCTAAAAGTGCTCAATCTCATTTTATCTCCATGAAATAACATTAGAGTTTTGTTTCTTAAATATTGCAATTACTTAATTATAAGGCTTGATTCTGTTTTCACCAAGTTAAAAGTATATTGTGCTGTTAGGCTTACAGTGGTCTCCACTTTTCTTTCTGGAGCTCCATCTTCCAGACTGGCACACCTAGGAGTCCCTCTCTTATGAAGTTTTCAAAGAAAAGCAATTACTTGCCAGTAACTGGATTTCTTCCAAGTTTCCTCTATCTCTCTGTGCCTATATTCTCTTGCATGCCTTCCTCCTGCCTCAAAAGACCTTATTTGAAGTCACTTGTCAACTTACCAGTATGTGTGTCATGCTGTTGTGGTTTAAACCCAGTCAACAATTCAGCCCCATACAGCTGCTCTCTCACTCCCCTCTGGTGGAATGGGAAAAACAACCAAAAGGGTGAAAGTGAGAAAACTTGTGGGTTGAGATAAAAACAACTTAATAGACAATGCAAAAGCTGTATGTGTAAGCAAAGCAAGGAACTAATTCACCACTACCCATCAGCATGTAGGTGTTCAGCTGTCTGGAGGAAAGCCATCACATTAATGGTTAGTACTCGAGAAGACAAATACCATCGTTCCAAACATCCCTTCCCTTCCTTCTTCCACCAGCTTTACACTGTATGGAGTATCTCTTTGGTCAGTTGGGATTAGCTGTCTCACAGGATGTCAGGGGTTGGAAGGGACCCAAAGAGATCGAGTCCAACCTCCCTGCCAGAGCAGGACCATAAAATCTAGCTCAGATCACAGAGGAATGCATCCAGACAGGCCTTGAAGGTCTCCAGAGAAGGAGACTCCACAGCCTCTCTGGGGAGTCTGTTCCATTGTTCTGTGACCCTTACAGTAAAGAAGTTCTGTAAAAACACCCCTTGTGTTGAGGTGGAACCTCTTGTGCTGCAACTTACATCCATTGCTCCTTGTCCTATTGCAGGGAGCAAGTGAAAAGAGCCTGTACCCCCGCTCCTGACACCCAGCCCTCAGATATTTATATAAATATTTATTAAATCCCCTCTCAGTCTTCTCTTCTGCAGACTAAAAAGCCCCAGGTCCCTCAGCCTTTCTTTATAAGGCATGTGCTCAAGTCCCCTAACCATCCTTGTAGCCCTTCACTGGACCCTCTCCAGCAGATCCTCTTAAACTGGGGAGCCCAAAACTGAAGATGGGGTCTCACCAGGGCAGAGGGGAAGGAGAACCTCTCTTGATCTGCTGGATACACTCTTCTTAATACATCCCAGGATCCCATTGGCCTTCTTGGCCACAAGGACACATTGCTATCCCATGGAGAACTTCTTATCCACCAGAATTCACAGGACCCTCTCCACAGGGCTGCTCTCCAGCAGATCCACTCCCAACCTGTACTGGTGCAGTTTATTATTCCTCCCCAGGTGAAGGACTCTGCACTTGTCCTTGTTGAACCTCATTTGGTTCCTCTTTGCCCAGCTCTCCAGTCTGTCCAAGTCTTGCTGGATGGCTGCACAGCCTTCAACTGTATCAGCCAAGCCTCCAGTTTGGTGTCATCAGCAAACTTGCTGAGCAGACTCTGTCCCCTCATCAATGTTATTGATGAAGATGTTGAACAGCACCGGACCCAGCACTGATCCCTGGGGGACTCCACTAGTTACAACTCTCCAGCTGGACCTGGCACCATTGATCACCACTCTTTGAACTCTATCTTGTAACCAGCTCCTAATCCACCTCACTCTCTGCTCTTCCATCCCATGCTTCCTGAGCTTGCTCACTAGGATGTCATGGGAGACAACATCGAAGGCCTTGCTAAGGTCAAGGTAGACTACATCCACTGGTCTCCCAGAACCTACCCATTCAATTATGTCCTCATAGAATGCTATCTGGTTAGTCGAGCATGATTTCCCCTTGGTAAATCCCTGATGACTATTCCTGATAACCTTATTCTCTTCCAAATGCTTTGAGGTGCCCTCCAGAAGGAGCTGCTCCATCATTGTTGTTTCACCTCCCAGCTTCTCATGTACCCCTAGCCTACTCACTGGTGGGGTGGTGTGAGAGGCAGAAAAGGCCTTGACTCTGTGTAAGCACTGCTCAGCAGTAGTGAAAACATCCCTGTGTTGCCAACACCGTTGCCAGCACAAATTCAAACCACAGCCCCTTATTTGCTGCTATGAAGAAAATTAATCACCCACCCAAAACCAGCAGCACATACATAGGACCAAACAATGCAACAGTGTGAGAGCACCTACATTTCTTTCATCCTACATTTTCTTTCCTTTCCTGTTCATTGGCATGTGAATATTGATCTTGTACATTTTTCTCAACCACAGAAGCAGCATTTACTCTTAACTGTGATTATATAGAGTGAATTCTTTTAAAATGATAGCTACAAGTAAATGGTCCGAAACAAAACAAAACCTTAAGAGAAGTGGCAGAATGTTGCCAGTAGTAACAAGAATTCTTGGCTACTGTGCTGAGAAAAATATATATATTAGCTGTGCATGTTTGATTGTGATCTCAGATTTGTATTTGCCCTTATTGCACTAAGCCTTGCATTTGTGTCTTAAAAGAAATTTAGCTTTACATTGTAGTAAATACTGTTACTCTGTCTGGCTTCTGGTACATAGTGACTGAGTAGGGCCCTATCTGCAGTATACTGTCTGCAGAATGCTGGAACAGAGCAGGGAAACTTTCATTTGAGTCTTTTCTAGCTCAGGCTTTTGTACTTTTAGTTCCTGGTCTTGTTATCAGTCTCTCAGGAGCAGTTGCATGTAATAATCATTTACTTCCTGACCTGATTTGTAGTGCATATCAGCAGAAAAACCTGTTGAATACTAGTTGGATATAAGGAACAAGATAGTTGCTTAGTCACCAGGGGTTTTTTTACTGACATATATCTCTTTTTTGGTTTATTCAGTCTGTATGAATGGTACAGAAATATGTATTAATAGCTTATATGCCCAGAGGGGAGATTTGTGATTGCCTAGTCTGAGATTCTGTATGACATGCAGGATATCCATGGGCTGATTAAGACA
The DNA here is from genome assembly GCA_013399055.1 of Ramphastos sulfuratus. Taxonomy (NCBI): domain Eukaryota; kingdom Metazoa; phylum Chordata; class Aves; order Piciformes; family Ramphastidae; genus Ramphastos; species Ramphastos sulfuratus. The sequence continues at coordinate 67,348 of WBNM01001601.1, forward strand.
AAACGTGGCTTTTTGGAGAAGAACATTCAATCTTGATATTTAAATAACACACAATAGAAACCCCATGATTTGTTCCATTAAAAATCTCAAATAATTGCTGTCTCACATAAGACTTTGCATTATTTCTGCTACAGATTTCTACATGATAATTTCCAATCTTAGTTGCAGTTAGGCTGTCTACTGCTCTGTTTCCATGTAGGAATATATAGGTTGAGGTCAAAGTAACCCACAGTCATCTGATGACAAGCCTATATATACTGAACCAGAGAGCTTTGTGCATTCTAATCCTTAAGTCCTCTCACATGTATTGTTTCTGTGAACCTTTGCAAGATTTTTCACATTCCTTTTGAATTGAGGATATTAGCAAAGGACACGTGGGCTATACCAGCACCAAACCAAAAATACTGTGTGCATTGTTAGGCCTATCAACTTTTCACCATTAGGGACTCGTGTTTCAATGACTTCTCAGTGAAGACCCTTGCATCATTTCTTGGAACTGCTGCGTTTTGAGTCACTGCTTCATTCCTGTCAGTACCGCCTGTCTTACTTCTCCCAAGACGTAGGACTTAATACCTGGCCGTATTAAAATGCTTACTATATGCTTGTAATACCAAGCACATTAAAACTGAAAACTGTAGCTGCTGTCATGCCCATACACAGTGGTGCAATCACTGCAGATAAGCTTTGAATTAGTGACAGTGTGGGATGTCTTATCTGGAGTGATAAAATCCAATTCTTGTGATCAGCAGAAAGCCTGAACTAATCTTATGTCTGTGTAATTTGCTTATTTCATGTTTCTTTCTTTTTCCCTGTTCAGCACTCTTTTCATATGCCACCATGGCTCATACAGAACCAGACTAATCTATTTATCCTGCTCCTTTTCTTTATATTGAACATGGCCAATTAACGAAAAGTGTAATCTCCACAGAATACACGTGTCGCTGCTGGGTCTGAGCAGTCATTAGAGAAGCACAGTGTGGAGGGAAGAGTGTGCCAGTTCCCACACTGAGGTGCTTTTGGGGAATAGCAGTTGCAAAGAAATTGTTTGATTTTAAGCCATACAGGTTGAAATGGAACTGAACATGGAAGTGTTGGAGTGGGTCCAGAGGAGGGC
>WBNM01001601.1:68551-111881 GCA_013399055.1 Ramphastos sulfuratus
GGCAGGAGTTATAAAAACAGAATTATTTTTATTTTCCTGAAACCCTGCCTCCAAACTATACACAGAACTATTTTAGGTTTATTTACAGATTCTAATTCGGTTGGGAAAGTCTTCAAAGGATGTTTATGGACAAATTTAGAGATTTAGGGAAGTCAGAAAAGGCTACGCTACAAACACAGCTTTACCCCACAATAAATCAGGCTCAGCAGAGAATCTAAGGGAAACAGCTTTTACTCACAGAGGTGAGATAGGAAATTGGAGATGATCCCTTGCTGAATTTCTCTGTGGCTCAGCTACCTTCTGACGCTACAAGCAATATCCAATCATGGATCCAAACAACAAAAGTCCAAGGCGAGTGGAAAGACCCGACAAAGTCAAAAGTGTTTCAGACACAGCTTCCACGAGTGGGACAGTCATGGAAGCAGCACTGCCTCAACAGAGGGGAAGCCAAATTGCTGGTGTCTTCCCCAGCTCAAGGTATCAGCAGGAAGTTGAGCTGCATGGTGTGGTCTCAGAGAAGCCGGGTCCGGGTACCATCAGCAGCTCTCTCTCAAACAGACCCAAGGACTTGCAGAGCTTGCAGATTTGCACAGAATGGTGCAGAAGTAGGGGACCGTCTAAAAGCAGGGACGGTGTGAAACGGGAGCTGTGCAAAAGTAGAAACCATCCAAAGTCAGGACAGTCCAAGGACTGGAACTCTGTAAAGATGGGAACCCTGTGCTTTTTCCCTCACTCTGTTTATGCCTTTTCTAGACAAAATGTCCAATTGCCATTTATACTGGGCGCGAAGAACCCATCCAACCACCAGCCCAATTCCAGCGCAGGCTTCCACACAAGTCAGTACATGAGTGGAAAAGGCACCTTTTGCTGTTCCCCCCTTCAAGCCCACGGCGGGGCATGAAAGCAGTTTTTCACACCTTCTTGTGCAGTTCAAACCTCCTAGAGGCAGAGGGGGGGAGAGGAGAAGGACCTTGGAGTGCTCCACAACAGGGTGGGACCAGAATAGCCAACTGCCATCATGTTTTTGTATAGCTGTGGACATGGGTCCTTCTCTGCATCTATCTAGTCCTTTTTAAAAAAGAAAAAGAAAAAAAAGCAGCCAAAGTACTCATCATTTCATCTTAACTATAAATCTCTGCATATTCCCAGCTCTGCTGCGTGGCCAGGCAGGACTGAAATTAGCTCAGCCCACCTGCTTAAACTGTGTTTGCTAACCAAATTGTCATAGCTATACAGCCGTGGATTGCTTTCAGATAATGGTCTGTCTTCCCACATCATTCAATGGGCTAAACTCAGGTATGAATGTCATGAATTACAGAGGGAGGAATACAGTGATGACTTCTCTCAGTTCTACTGGATACAGTAAAAGTTGTCAGCATTCATCCCATATTTTAGTGGGCAAGTCTGAGTGTGTCTTGCTGAAGGTCAGGTAGGATGTAAGCTGTAGAAATTGTAAAAGATGTGTTGTTTGCTTCTCTCTGATAACTAAGTCAGTCTTAAATGGTTTGAGGAGTAGAAATAGGAGGCTCTAAAGAATTTTGCCACATTTCTAAAGGTTATCTTTAGAGGTAAGCTGTCAAGGGCAATGTTTGCCAAGTTTTGGGTATATTTGTTGTAATCAAAGATTCAGGGTTTTATCTGGGATTACTGGCATTACTAAGAAGAGAGTCCTGTCTCTGCCTAAGTGAAAAAGACACATGAAAAAAATAAAAGAGATTGAAACACATAGTGCTCTCCAGTATCAACATTTTCTTTAATTGCAGAACATTCCAATTAAAAGGGAATGTTTGAAGCCTTTCATGTCATCTTAGCTCCTGTTTCAGTCTAAGTCTTTTTTTTCTTCTTCCTGCAACTTTGTGTCATACTATTCCAATGCTTCTACCCTTAATCCTAGAAAGAAAAAAAGACTAAAGATTCATTTCATGCTATTTGCTATTTCTTTTTTTGTGAGGTGCTAGGAGAGAAGTCAGAAAATAGCCATGAATGCATAACATACAATTCTGTGATGATTGTTTTAGTCAATTTTATTACAGTGTGTTGGAGTTGCCTTAAAAATATTTATATATTTAAAGGCAAAATAATAGGAGTTTGTTAGTAATGCCACTTGACAAGTTGGGTGTTCTTCTTAAATGTATACATTCTACATAACATGTTTTGAAGAATCAGAGATGGAAAATTATTACATTTAACTTGTTCTCAATAGGAAAATACATAATCAAGACTGTTGTTACTAATGTCTCCTCTTTATAGCTCCATGTGATACATGTAATTTCCCCATCATGTGCCCTCTTGTGTGAACTGGGAGGAAGAAAATGAGAAGTCAGAGAGGAAAAATTATACTTTCAGGAATACGTCTGTTAAGTGCACTTGCTGCTGACACCATTGCCTTTTCCCTTCCTTTCGACTGGTTTTTGTGCTTCATGTTTAGCAATGTACTTTGGCTAAGCATTTTATTTCATTATTTTAAAGCTAAAACAGACAGAAAGAAAGGGATGAAAGATTATTCTCACCTTTTCTCTTCCATGTGGTCTGTGCAGTCACAAAATTATCTAAAGGTGCTTTTATTTTGTCCTCCTTTGACTATGCTTCAGCACCTATCAATCAAAACTTACCCTAGTAGCTGGCACCAGGCATCAGGAGGCCTGTCCTGCTTTATGCCACACAACAAATTGAAATGTGCCAGACAGCAAAGTTCAGTTCAGCAGCATTTCTGAAATTCACTGTTTGCTTCTGAAAGAAGTATGGATCAAAGACCTAAGTAAATCAATGCAAATGAGAATCTGTAGGTGCAATAATTAAATATACCTGTATTATGTATGCTTTTGAAAGTTTGTTGGTCAACATTTGTTATGAAAATTATAACGTACTATGAAGAAAGAAAATAGTATTTTGCATGAATACTTAATGTCCAGACAGGTCAGTGATCAGCTTCTCTTTTTGCTGAATTCTCCAGTTGCTAAATGAATTTGTGAGGTCTTACAATGTCCGTTAATGCAGTCATCTGCTAGAGTTTGACTATCACAAAAGCAACACAACCTTTTTCTTCCTGCAGACTCACTTCCTATTTTCTTCTCTCCCCCTGCACTTTTCTGCCTCAAGCACTTGCAAGGCCCAAGTATGTCTCAGTGGCAGTTCTGAAAATTTCCAGCAATAGTGCAGATTGCGTAACAATGAAACAAAAGGCTTCATGGATGAAGAACTGCAAGAAGTGAGGACTGAAATGTTTAAAGATGAGGATAGGAACTAAATAAGCAGGATTTCTGACAGATCTTGAAGAACCTAGGTCTTCACCGAGGTGTTTTAGTCATTCTTTATGCAGAGATTATATATATGCAAAAAAAAGGTGACTTCAACACCTTCGAGTCATCATAAACCTATGCAAACGTCTTTGCCTCCACAACATTCTCTGGCATGGTGTCCCTCATATCTCTGATCCATTGCAGGAGGAAAAACTTTTGGATTTTTCTAAACCTGCCTTCTATGAGCTTTGTTTGGCTTGTTCTGTATCAGTGCATTACTATCAGTCAGTTACTGTCCATGTTCTTTATACCAGTTATGGGTTTCTAAACCTCTTTCATATTCTGCCAAGTTGTGTTTTCCAAGCCAGAGAATTGTTAATGAAGATTGTGTATGTGACAATGGAAACCTTTCTGCAACTTGGATCCTTCTTGCCTCTCTCAGAACCATGTCCAGTGTTCTCTGCTTCTTTTTGACAAAAGGGACTAAAAGCACAACAGTGTTTGAGGAGGAAGAGACCTATATCTTTATAGAGCACTTCAATGGTACTCCATTTCTTTGTGCCTTTCCAAATAATTTCTGGCAGTTACTTGGCTGGTGGGTGAACTGACTCCTGCTGAGCATTGGACTGATATTTTTCATTGTCCCTAATCATATGTTATCTTTTTTTCATTGTTTCTAATCATACGTTATCGTAATGCATAGTGCATATCTTATGTCTTCATTCCTGAGTGACATTAGTTAGATCAGGTCCATTATTGATATCTGAAGCTAAAATTGTTTTTCAACATCGACATTGTTATTTTTATTACATTTATTGGTCATTTCTTGGTCACTCCATCCCACAGACTACTGAGGGAACCTTTTCAAAAGCGTTACCACCCCAAGTGTTCAGTGTTTTTCTGGAATATTTTGACATTAGTTTCAGTTTTACTGCTCTGAATAGCATGTACAGACAACATGGTTTGTCACTTCTCTATTCTCTTTCACATGATGGCCGTGCATTTAGGGGAATGGCTCCTGTCTATCCCAAAGCACTTAGTTCATAGAATTACAGAATGGTTTGAGTTGGAAGTGACCTTAAAGATCATCTAGTTCCATCCAGCCTGCCATGGGCAGGATAGATCAAGGCCCTGTTCAGTCTGGCCTTGAACACTTCCAGGAAGGGGGCATTCACAACATCCCTGAGCAACCTGTTCCAGTCACTCACCACTCTTACCATAAAGAATTTCTTCCTAATACCCAGTTTAAATCTATCCTTGTCCAGCTTAGTTCCTTTAGCAACTTTTTAAAGAGTTTCTACATGCTAACTGGCTTTTTCAAAGAACTCTACTGATTTATTAAGAGATTTCCTTGCACAGAAAGAATTACTGTGGTAATTTTGTTATGGTTATGTAGTTAATACTCCATTTCCATCTCAGATAATTTGTTCAGTGCAGAGTTCCCACTTGCTAGTCGCGAATCACTGAATCCTCTGCACTTTGGCCACAACAACCCCATGCAGAGCTACAGGCTGGGGTCAGAGTGGCTGGAGAGCAGACAAACAGAAAGGGATCTGGGGGTGCTGATTGACACCCGCCTAAACATGAGCCAGCAGTGTGCCCAGGTGGCCAAGAAGGCCAATGGCATCCTGGCCTGCATCAGGAATAGTGTGGCCAGCAGGAGCAGGGAGGTCATTCTCCCCCTGTACTCTGCACTGGTTAGGCCACACCTTGAGTACTGTGTCCAGTTCTGGGCCCCTCAATTTAAGAAGGACATTGAGGTGCTTGAGCGTGTCCAGAGAAGGGCAACGAGGCTGGTGAGAGGCCTCGAGCACAAGCCCTATGAGGAGAGGCTGAGGGAGCTGGGATTGTTTAGCCTGGTGAAGAGGAGGCTCAGGGGAGACCTTATTGCTGTCTACAACTACCTGAAGGGTGGTTGTGGCCAGCAGGAGGTTGCTTTCTTCTCTCAGGCAACCAGCACCAGAACAAGAGGACACAGTCTCAAGCTGTGCCAGGGGAGGTTTAGGCTCGAGGTGAGGAGAAAGTTCTTCACCGAGAGAGTCATTCGCTACTGGAATGGGCTGCCCAGGGAGGTGGTGGAGTCACCGTCCCTGGAGGTGTTCAAGGCACGTTTGGACGTGGCACTTGGTGCCATGGTCTAGTCTTGAGGTCTGTGGTAATGGGTTGGACTTGATGATCTTCGAGGTCTCTTCCAACCTTGCTGATACTGTGATACTGTGACCCATTTATTAATTCAGTGCTCTGTGTTGAGTACTCTGTGACTGGCACTTTGAAAGTTTCATATTTGAGCTCCAAGAGACATCATCATCTCTGTGATTCACCACTGTACAACTGTTACAGTTAAATCCTCTGTCTGTTTCTCTCTCTTAATATTGTTGTATACCGAATCCTCCAGTGGTTTTGTGCTCTCTTCTAGTTCTCTGGTAAACAGGATTTTCCTTATTCAAGGATATCTTGAGAAGTCTTTGAGAATGCAACAGTTCTCAAAAACAGAGGTTTCCAATCTTACGTTTGTGTCACAATCTCAGTCGTCATATATTACATATCCACTGGATTTTGGCTTACCTTGGACTTGACAGTTTGGCAAATAAGAACCCAAATATTAGGAGGTGTAGACATAGTGATATGGATTAGGATATACACAGGGGTCTATACCATGACTTACTTCCCTGAGTTAACATTTCTCAAGCTTTATAAAATCATTGTTTTCTGACTTTTTCAATGTAAGAAAGGGAAACTAGATATTTGGGCTTTTAGATGCAGTTTGCAGTTTGCACATTCAACCCATTAACCACCTTATGACTCGGAGTCAAGCTCTTCTGTCATGTAGTTTGCCTGTAGTTCTGCTTATGTAGTGCTTAGTTTCATTCAGTGATTTATTTCTGGCATTCTGAATTTCTGACCATTTCTTAATGGTCTAAAATTGCAAAATATTCTGGTTACCTTGAACCGACAAATTGATGGTGAAGCAGAGTTGCTAATTACCACCAAGAAAAACAGAGTTTAGCTCTTAATATAATGTGTTTCTACCATGTAGATTTGTAGCTTTTATAATTAGATTTTTCACCCACTAAACACTCAGCCCTTCAGATTGAGACTTGTCAACATTGTCACAGGGATAGACTTATCAGACAGTTGTCATTTGAGTTCTTTGATGAGAAAGGCCTTATCATAGTACTTTTAAAAGTAGGTGGAAATAATTGATGAACAGTAATAACAGTTCTGAAGTCAGTGATCAACAAAAAGTACTTTCCTAAATGGTATGTTATTTTAGCTGCTAAAAAATTGTTTCAGAAAAGGTTGATGTGACTGTTAATCTCCATTAGACTTCCATTTTGATTCTGAGGGGAAATAATTTGCCTTTTTTTTCCCCAATGTGGTTGTCTTTCGTGCTCAACATCTATATTTGTAATATAGGCAGCAGACATTGGTGAATAATCTGTTACAAACTCCACAAGGAAAGTTGACTTTGTGTTATTAGCCAGCAGCCCGTGATCTTTTCCTCTTGAATTCATTTTGGAGAAGGTAAAAATCTACAGTATACTGTCAAACAATTTCAGATAAAAGATTATTTATATCTCCACCCAGGCAAAAAAAGTCAGAAAGTGGATTAACCCTTGAAGGAGTATTGATATTTTGCTTGAAAAACACAGCTCTTGATTTATTTACTTGTAGCCTTTCTATTTATAAATGGCATATCTTCTAATTCAGTGATTTTAATGTTTAGAATTGAGTTATCTGTCCTGATTATTTTTGTGAAGTGGCTTGTTACAATACTTTCATGATCCAAACTAAAACTTTTCTACAAGGATAGTAGAAATTCAGGGCTACTCAGATGCAAAAGGAGACAAATGTTAGTGAGGTTTGTGCAAAGTATGAGGTGCTAGTAGTATTTTTGTGGTACTTTGTAGATGATTATGAAAGTTGCTTTAAACTCCAGGGGGATAAAGGATTGATTGTTTTGTGGATTGTGCTTCTGAGGTTCTGCTTTGACTTTTTTTTGTTTGTTTCCTTCAGAAAGATAGACTTTTGTAAAAATTAAAAACAATTGTTTTATGTACAGGGAACAAAGGAAAGATGCTGCTTTCAACTCCAATTGTTCTGTAAAAACGTTTATTTGATTAAAACAAAGAAGGTTGCCCTTTGAGGGATGAAAGAGTTTTCTCTGCTTTGTCTGTGGTTTTTATTCATGTTTTACTCTTGTGGTTTGAAAGCAAATCCATATTTTTTTTTTATATATATCGATCTTTTCACTTATGCTTGTCTATCTATAAGGTTTCCTTTGTGAGGAAAAATCATTTCTGTACACTCCATGGCACATTTTACAGTAATTACCCTGTCTTGTAGAGGTGGAAACCCAGCAACACCAATTAAAAGTCCATTATTTTTCTAAATATTCTGAGTGGAATAATTGATAATATTTGGGATGCTGTGGTTTTAGACTCATTCAGGAAAGAAGTCAGTCATATGAGTAAGTAATGTTCCAAATTAAGATTATGGATAGTTAATGTTTTCTTTGCACTTGTAGAGGTGCTGATTTTATGATTGCTTTTGCTTTTTCTTCCTAAACTGTATTGATTTGTTACGTACTAATAATCTGTATTGTCATCTTAGTTAATTGAAATGTATTAGACTTGATCCTAGCAGGAAGTTCTCAAGTATGAGAGTGGTGAAACTCTCGAACAGACTGCCCAGGGAGATTGTGAATGCCTTCTCCCTGGGGGTGTTTAAGGCCTTGAGCAGTTCTGGCCCCCCCAGTTCAAGAAGGACATAGAACTGCTTGAGAGAGTCTAGTGCAGAGCCACAAAGATGATTAAGGGAATGGAACATCTCTCCTAGGAGAATCTGAGGGAACTGGGGCTCTTTAGCTTGGAGAAGAAGAGACTGAGAGGTGACCTCATCAATGGTTATAAATATGTAAAGAGTGAGTGCCAGGAGGATGGAGCCAGGCTCTGGTTGGTGATGCCCAATGACAGGACAAGGGGCAATAGGTGGAAACCGAGGCATGGGAAGTTTCATTTAAACATGAGGAGGAATTTTTTCCCTGTGGGGGTGACAGAACACTGGAACAGGCTGCCCAGGGGAGTTATGGAGTCTCCCTCTCTGGAAATATTCAAAACCTGCCTGGATGCATTCCTGTGTGATCTGGTATAGATGATCCTGCCCTGTCAGAGGGGTGGACTGGATGAGCTTTTGAGGTCACTTCCAGCCCCTGACATTCTGTGATTCTGTGAGCAGCCAAGTCTTATTGAGAGGTATCTCTGCCCATTCCAGGGAAGTAGGAGTAGATGATTTCTAAGGTCCCTTCCAACCTAAGCCATTCTATGATTCTGTGACATTAGTACTATTCATTACATGTTGTTGTAGCTGTAGCAGTTTAAGTAGAAGCTCTCCTTTTACCCTCCTACTGCCTGCCTTCCCTTCCCCAATGCTGTAAGTGCAGCTTGGAAGCTTGTTCTTTTCATCCTGTCTCAGTGTGGTTTGGGTTTCTTTTGTTTGGGATTTTTTTAATCCTGTTCACAATCCCATTAGATTTTTATTGACATCACAGACAAATAGGAGACCTGTGGAAATGTTACGTTTCTTTTGGTCCATTATACATCTTTGAAAAGGAGCTAATAAATATAATTCAGATCAAAGATTTATCTAGTCCAGTATTCTGACTGTAAAACTACCCAAAACATGGTGTCTAAGGGAAAATGTGAAATCAGGCATGTTTCACAGCCACTGGAGACATGGTTCATTGTTTGTATCTCTTCATTTGTGATTCTTGATTTTATTTTTTTTCTTCCATAATTGCTTTTTTGAACCTATATAAAATCTTCAACAGCAGTCCTACAGCCATTTAAAAAAAAAAAAAAAAAAGGAACCATTAGAAAAATTGTAAAGACTAAATAATAAAATATTTGACACTAGAATTATAAAGCAACCAAATACTCCATAACAGGTTTGTAAAATTACTGCTTAAATCTTTAAAGTAAGCTCATGCAATTTTAGATAATGCTGGTTTTGTTCTTTGTAGCTGTACTTCTCATATTTTCCAGGAGTTAGAGTGCATTCATGTCATCACTTTGTGTCATATGAGCCAAAACCATCTGAGGCAAGTGCATTAGTGTGCTTACTGTAGGCAGGTCATGTCAGCAGTACCTGTACTTCACTCTTCCCCTTCAGAACACTCCACCCTAACTCTCAGGCTCTGTTTGTGCTAGAAGCCAGGCAGGCAGCTTAAGGTATGCCTTTAATAGACAGATCACTGCTGCTCTTGAAGCCAGACCAGCCTACTCCATTTGTATTTCTAATGCACATTTGCAAAGAAAAAGTTTTGCAATGGATTTGCTCATGACAAAGCAGATGAGCTTCTCAACAGTTTCTAATTATGCCATTTCACTTTATGAGTAATGGGAGGAACATCTCTTTCAGAGTAATTCAAATCTGAAGTAAAAGGAAAAATAAAAAATGGAGAAAATGGAGCAAGCTTTTAGTTTTTTAAATAATTTGTGGTAATTAACAATAACAGCAGCCTCATCAGACAAGAAAGCACATTTGTCTCCATTTGCTGGCTCTTTGATATAATGCTTAGCCCAGGACATTGTCTGACTGACGCAGCTTTGGCATCACCACCAGAACAGGGCGATTTAACAATGAGGCAGACAATCTACATCACAAACAGTATCTCCAGTAGAACAAGCTAAAGCTGGAAGCTAGTTGTTATGTGACATTAAATTCCCTGTGTATTCAAATGTACACCAACAATTAATATAGCAAGGAAGGTTTAAGGAGTGATTGTGTGCATTCTTTGAGGCCTGATACCTTCTTTCCTGCAAGATTTGAAAAGCCAGAATTTTCACCAGTCTGCTTGTTCTTTGAGTAAACTTCAGTAAAATTGCCAACTGTGTTTCACACAGGGCTGTGTTCAGAATTTACATGACAAAAATAGTGAGTGAAAGTAGAATTTTTTAAAACTGTCATGCTGCCAACAAGTACAGAAACTTGTTGCCTGATTTTAGAGCTATTACTTAGATTATGTGCAAATATTGAGGGAATGTCTCTCTGATCTGTACTGCTTACTGGCTGTAAATAGACTCTCCAGCTAATTGCTTTTGGAATGCTAGTAGTCTTTACAACTCAAAAAAACATATGGCATTGAAAATTAAAGCAATTCTTGTTTGCAAACTACAATTATGTACTTTTAAAAATTATTTATTTATTTTTTAAAATGCACTGCTAAAGCAATTACTTTTCTTTGGGCCTTTTCCAAAATGCCTTTAAAACTTTAGGTAAGTGGAGTGTTTGTAGGTATCTTGTGGGACTCAGTACTAGGTGTTTAGATAAAGATGTGTTTTCAGTTACACAGTTGGCAGGAGTGTGTCTCACTATGGTGAAATTCACAAAGAGGATAATTACTAATTATTTTGCATCACTGACAAGAGATTTGGTATTTCAAAATTAGTTTTTTAGCAGTTTTAGACAAGGTATCATTGAGACGTACTGAGACTAGAACTATCTGATGGTTACCTGGGTTTTGTCCAGTTAGTAAACCAACCTTGGTATTTATATCTATTCTGTGAATGAAGAAGCTGTAATTTTGTGCCAGTCTAGTGGAAAACAGGACTAACCGTGTAATGGAAGATCAAATAGTGTAGAAATTGTTTAAGAATGAATAATCTTCCCCAGGTTTTTGTGGCACCATCTCAGATTGAACACTACTACTCGAAATGTATAAAGACTGAAAATATTTCCTTGTTATTATTGCAGGATAAGAAGGCTTATCTGGATGTCATCCACACCTATATGGAAGTCCATGGAACTGTTCATGGGACGAGCACCATTTATATTCCCGGCTACGTAAAAAACCATGGTATACTCAGTGGGAGGGATTTGCAGTTTCTACTGAGAGAAACCAAAGTAAGTTTGGCAAGAGGGAATGTTGGCAAATGCAGCAGCAGACAGAGGGTGTCTGAAGTATATGCATTTCAATGAAAAGCATTGGAAAAGAAGATGGTCAAATGTAAAGAAGCTTAAGGGGTCTTCTGAATGCTAAGAATATATTTTTCATTGTGTTTGTGGATTGACAGCTATTATTAGAAAATTGAGATGACAGCCTGCAGTTACAGGCACAGCTAACAAGCAGCTTGAGAAACATGGATAAATTCATTTTTCATTTTCTTAAATGTGATATTCAGCTCAAGGAGATTATCAGCTGAGAACGTGCTTTCTTTTACATCCATGATGTGAAAGTTAGGCGATAGCTGATAGCTCTACAGTCGGCACGTTTGCTCTGCCCTACCAATGACTTTAACCTAGAGCAACCCCACTCTCTGGGGGAGAAAAGAAGAAAAGCAAGCACTTCATTTGCCATTCAGTTCCTTCCTCTACTTCAGTCATACAGAGAGAGTGAGCAAAAGAGTCTGCTTTTTGTAGTATGCTTTGCCTGTGGCCCCTTAGTCAAGGGAGCTCAAGATAAGGGACAGTGTATATACATTGAAATAAAAATACTTTTGTCTCTGTAGTTAGGATGCTTTGTGGGGGTTTCTGTGCTGTTCTCATAATCTTTATTGCACGTTACAACTTTAAAAATGTTTGTTAAATTACATTTTAATAGAATATTTAACTTTCAGTTTGAGAAAGAAATAGTTTCTGTGGTAATATTAGCAAAATGTGTGGAGCTGCACCACTTACTTTCCATTGTTGATAGTTCTGTGCTGTGCACTTCTACAGAAGAATCTATTAAAAAAAGAAAAGGAAAAGGCAAGCACCTCTCAGTCTTCCCACACGACTGCAGAGACCTCCCTTTTGAAATATTTGGGAAAATGATGGTAATTTGACATCTCTGCGTGACAGCTGTTGGCAAATTACGACTTTCTGCAGGCAACCACTGTGTGTATCTACTCGATGCATACAGATACAACATAATGTTGCAGATTAAAAAGTCAACATTTATTTTTGTCATAGATAAGACTGAGATTACACAGCTTTTGCCTGTGTGGAGTACGAAATCATGGTGTTAATCATACTACTGATGTGGGAAGCATATTGACATAGTAATAACCTCAAGCACAAACAGTGACTTTCTTCTAGGGGGGAAAAAAAAAAGTGTTCTACTTGCCAGAATAGTAAAATAAGCTAAGGGACTTACTACAGAATTACTGAAGTCTTTAAAAATTATAAAGTACAGTTCATGATAGTAGTTACATTGGACTAAGTCTTCCTCTAATTCATTATCAGGCATCTTACATGTATTCTGCTAAAAATCTTGATTTTCAACACTAAGCAGATAGCTCATGGAGTTGTTACTGATTGTATTTGTTGTGCTCTAAGATGAAGCATAAGGATACAATCAGTTTAGGACAAGTTCAAGTTGATACATAACCATTATACAGCACAGCACAGTGCAGTTATATGGGGTTTGTGACACCGGAAGGAGCCAGACTATTTTCAATTAGCTTTAATTGCAATATCAGATGGAAGATAGAATCTCGTGATTGTGAGGTACTCATGAGATCATAAGTTGCTTATATTTCACAGACTGTTTTTGTGAAAAGCAGGGGTCTGTGCTGTACTGTTTGCAGAGTCTTACAAGCGTTCTAGATTTGTACAGGTTTTTTAGTGCTGTTGTGGTGCCTTGGTTTTCAGTTTGTTGTTTTGGGTTTTTTTCTTCCCTACATTAAGGGAAATCCTTTGAGGATTTGCTGCATTTCTTAGTAGATGGCTCTGAGAAACACATCAGTATGCTTCAGAGCTCTGTATCAGGAAGCCAGTGTTTTTATTACATTATTGTTTTGATAGAATCTTTCTTGAGAAACTTTTCTAAATAATTTGCAAAGCTTATTTTCATAGGGCTTTTCTGAGCTTTTGTTAGCAGATTTGCAAATGACAAAAGCTGTTTTCCTTTTAAGGAAATTACTTATTTATGATGCAACCAGGCTAACAAAACTTTGACCTGAAGATAAGCAGTTAAGTGTCCATCTGCTTCTCCTAATACTTTCCATTGTCAAGCAAATGGCAGTGCAGTGCTTCGAATGTCACAAAGAAATGAAGTTAAATATAGGGCTTACATGAATTTTGGTGGTTGTTCCTGTCTAATGCTATTCCATTACATCTAGTTTAACAAAAAATAAAACAGCAGCATCCTGGGATTGAAAGTGGAAACTGAGATTTACAATCTAGTTCATTTGGGCTTTTTCAATTGAAAGTGAATTTTGGGGTTGATTTTTTGTGTTGACTTTTTTCTCACTAGGTGATGTTTAGTATCTCATAGGTGTGCTGGCTGTTGTGCCTGAGCACATGGTTGCCTCGCAGTGTTGATCAACAGATATACTTGGTCTAAGTCTTACTGTGTGTACATTCACAGTTTCAGACTTTGATACCTCTAAGGGAAAATACTTCAATGTAGCTCAGCAGAAAATACCACTTACCTGTCTCTATTGGCCATCTGCTTCAATCGTGGGTCAATTGTGTTTATATCAAATAGATCATGGATTGAATTGCTAAAATAAGCACAGGTTTTCCACAGAAATCAAACTGACTTAAATGGAGGCTTTGTGCCCCGAGTAGCCTCGTGTGCGCACATGCATCCAGTGATCTTCAAGGACACTTTTTAGGCTTAATCACTTTAATTGCTAGGCAACGTGACCAGAGCCCCATAATGAATTTAGTTAGAGGGTTTTGTCACTAGATAATCGGTGTTCTGAAAGTAGGGGAATAATCAGAGCTGTAGCTCCAGGATGGTAACATCTGTGGGTACAACGCTCACTTGAACCATCTAGACCTACTGTTTGCTGCCTCTAAGCAACAAACTTTGGTTTTAAGCATCCAGAAATTTTCAGATTTTTTCTTTTTCTAAATGTATGTATTGAGGCCCAAGGACTATGATTGTCTTTCATGGCTTGTGATTTCAACATTGCATTAGCAAGTTTTTGTTAGGTCCACTGACAAATGATCTGCTATTCAGAACCAGAGCTAAATAATAATTCAACAACTTTAGTGTGTTCAGAAGTGTCAGTTTATGTTGCACTGCATAATTTTGCCCTTAGACAGGAAAATACCAATAGTTGACAGCTCAGGCATGATTCTCAATTAGAGCTTTGCACTCCCAAAATGTATTTGGTCTCTCTGCAGTAGTCGGTATAGGACACAGTTATTCTGAAAAGCATACAGCTGCCATTTCATTCTGGTATGCATTATGAAGCAACGCGATTCAGAGTAAGTGTGTTTTCCAAGCAGGAGGAGGCTGTTTGAGATTCATCATGGCTAGTTCAGCTGTATAGTGCATGACAAAAACGAGGCATGTCAACAGTTCCTAATGAGAAGATGTAAAGCTATTCATCACATCAGAGGCAAATAGGATAGGCAAGCTGGCAGCCTTCCTGCCAACTTACCTGGCTTCTTGCCAAGTGGGCAGCTGGAGG
This sequence comes from Ramphastos sulfuratus, assembly GCA_013399055.1. Lineage (NCBI taxonomy): Eukaryota > Metazoa > Chordata > Aves > Piciformes > Ramphastidae > Ramphastos > Ramphastos sulfuratus. Next base: position 83,199 of record WBNM01001601.1, read on the forward strand.
AGTTGGACCAGACTCTCATGAAAGAACCGGCACTGAATTCTTGAGAAATACTTCTGCTTTCAAGAAAGTTTAAGATGCAACTTTTTACTTTGAGTCACTTTGAATTTTTGAGGAAATCCAAATTCTTTCACAGTTTCTGAATGGTGATTAATAAAAATAGGAGCTACACCCTCTTTAGAGAGTTTGGGGAAAATCCCACTGCAACGTTGAATAAGCAGAAGTAGGAAAGCAACTTTTTTTTTTCATATTTCATTTTATGAAGTAATAAATTATTTACTTCCACACACTTCACCAAATCAGCTGAAAAGACATTTAACTTGCAATTCTATTCTAAAGATGTTTCAGTCACAAAAGGATTGACTTTTCCAGAAAGTATTTTATATTCATGAGAAAAATATATCAGGATAATTAACCTTTGCTACACTTCTCTTTCTGTAGTTTGGAAGAGAATGTCTAAGTTTAGTGAGGAAGCATGCGAAAGTGCAAACCTGACAGAATAAATTAGATAAAGCACAGTAATGTCAGAAAGGGGAAAGGAGGAGATAAATGGTCCAGTTTATGGCACTAGAACACTTAGTCTCTGAAATACGAAATTTTTCTCTTAAATATCCAACTAGTCAGAATTCCAGTCAGTGAAGTAAAACATTTGCTCCGTATTTTATATTTCTGGCTATAATTTAGGAATACAGTTTGGTCAAGTACTCGTTTTAATAGTAGTCCAATCTGGTGCCATAAATTCCAGAAATGAATTTCTTAGCATCCTCTGAAAGTCAGTGGTTTCCAGAAAATAAAAATAACCCACACTGTTTTCTTCATGAGAGCAGTAGTGAAGCACTTTTCTTGTCAGAGAAGTCTCGACTTAGCTACTACACCATGAAAGGAATGCTTGCATTATAATCAGAAAAGAATGGTGTCTTGTCTGGTCTGATGCTGGGTAGCCAACAGAAAGCCTGAAATTCCAAACCAGGCGTTCAGTTCACTGCAAAGGCAGAAAAAGTTCCTGAGGAGCCTTTCTTATGAAAACTAAGGTGTTGCTGCTTAAGAGTTTTAACACCTACTTTATTCAAGTTGACCAAGTGAGATTGCAGATCTGAATCCTCTGGTTTAATTTATGCATGACACACCAGGGTTGCAGACCTTGCAAACAAGGAAATGGTTTAGGAAAGCAAACAACACACTGCTGTTACCGTGACATTTTACATTTGTATTTATTTGCTCTTCTCTCCTTTAGGTATACTTTTATATTGTAAGTTCCTCCTGGCAATCACCTTGTTGTATGGGGCTCTGTAAGCTAATGCCTACTGTGCCCACTTAAAGCACTCTATGACAAATAGTGGTTCTGGCTTTCAAAAACATTTGAAAGGTGAGAAAAATGCTGACATACAGACCATTAAAATGGTTTCAAGCACTAATCAACCAGTAAAGTATAAGAAAATTCTACTCTGCATAGCAATTCTGCTGCAACTAGCACAGACAGGCCAGGGCTAACGTTTTTGAACTACAAACATTATTAGCATTGTCAGATGTGGTGTTTTGCATTATAGAATTTCAGCCATAGGGTAAAGGGGTTTCTCCATGGTGAACTGTGTTAACACAGTGTCCAGTAAGAAAGCAGCCCAAAAAGCCATTGTCAGTGCCTTCTGTGGTGGAAGCAGCAGTGTACATTGTTATCAGTCAATACTGGAAACACAGTCTACTCCAAATCGTCGTTGTTTTTTCAAACAAAGCCTCGTCTTCCACACAGCCTCAGCTGTCCTGGGGATGGGTGCTTGCTTCACTGGTACCTGAAAACTGTTGCCTGTTTATTGTCCTTTTTCCACTTCTTTTTCAATTAGTGACTTGCAGCGTTTGTTGCATACTTTTAAAAAGTACCTTGACAGATCGTTTCAGCCTTTCTGGAAATAACAAGCTGCACTTAATTCAAAGGATTAGCAAATTAGAGCATCATAAGAATGAGTTACAGAAATGACCTTTGTTCTCTAATGCTTGGCTTCTTAATCATAATGAATGTGACGTTCATGAGGGAATTCAGGTATTCCTGAGTTTTGCACTTTATGCCATACAGAAATATTAGCTCCCTAACCAAACTCTGTTAATAAAGGGCAATTTTCAAGAGCGGAGGCTAGATTTAGTTTGGGAATTTCAGCTGACCTAACTGAGATGTGATTTTGGAGAGTCGAAAGAAAGGGGAAGGGGGGGGCGCTTGCAGGCAGCTGTGAGGCAGGCTGCAATCTCAGGCCAACAGACAGCACACACAGAGGCACTATTCTAGTAATCTAGCAATCAGACACACTTTTCTTTCTTCCTTCAAATGCATGGTGCTTCTTAGAGGTAAGGTTGGAAAATGGATGTGAAACAGGTGGTAAGCTATTTATTATAGATTAAGTGTTGACAGTGTACTCTGTGCTGTCAAAACATAAAACCATGTTTCTTTCCCCATGGAGCTTCCTCCTAAATAAACAGACCAGTCAGACACAGAACTGTTCAGCAGTGCACAGCAGCAGTTTATTAAAAAAAGTTAAAAATGAAGCAAACAAACCAGCATCCTCTCCATAACAGGCAAATACAGGATCATAGGAGAATTGATGGTTTTAATTGCTGGTTCTCAGCTGGTTTTCTGCCTGAACTAAGGAGTAGTTTAAATAAATAACATTATGTGTGCAGATTACATTAAATGGTTTCGGGTCTGTAATTGATTATTTTCAAGAGATTACCTTTCTTTAAGCCTTTTGTGAGATAAAATTTAGTGTTAGGGCAATGAATATGATCTGAGGGCTGGAGCACCTCCCCTTCCCCTATGGGGACAGGCTGCAAGAGTTTGGGCTGTTCAGCCTAGGGAGAAAGCTCCAGGGAGACCTCACAGTAGCCTTTCAGCACCTGAAAGGAGCCTACAGGAAAGCTATGAGGGGACTTGTAATGACAGGATGAGAGGGAATGGACTGAAGTTTGAGGAGGGTAGATTTAGGCTGGCGATTAGAAAGAAATTCTTTACAGTGAGGATGGTGAGAAACTGGAACAGGTTGCCCAGGGAGGTCATGGATGCCCCCACCTTGGAGGTTTTCAAAGCCAGGTTGAACGAGGCCTTGAGCAGTCTGGTCTAGTTGAAGGTCTCTCTACCAATTATATTTGATGGTCTTTAAGTCCTTTCCACCCCAAACTATTCCATAAATCTCTGTGTTTTTCCTGATACAAAGATATATGTATCTTATGGAACATAAAATGTTGAAATTTAGATAATCTAGCTTTAGTGGAAATAGCCTTCCAGATCTTTTGTGTGTGTGTGCGTGTCAGCCACTGCAGAGTTTCCTTTAAGATTTTAATCTGCAAGAAGCTGAAAAACTTTCTGCAAGTAGGTAGCTTTTTTAACCTGAAAATTGAAAACTTGTAACATCAATATTCAGCTTCATGCAGTGAAAATTGGATGTCCTCAGCTATGCTGGGGAGTGTTAACTTGCTGTTTAAAACGAGCCAACTCAGATTTTATCCTGTCGTTGTCATGGGTCAGAGAGGATAGATGCTGTGGTGCCTGTGCACGACAATTCCAACTACAGGTTTATGCATCAGTGTTAAAATCAGCTTCTAGAAAGAGCCTTCCGTTTTAAATCTTCTGTTCAGAGGATTCACTTCCATGTTGCAGCACATTTAAAGCAGAATAGTATAATTTGGCCTCTTTGAATATGTACATCCTGAATAAATGATCCTGATAGTTAGGAAGATTGCTCTTTATTTTCTTGAAAAAAGAGGTAGCTAGCTATATATATGTATGTGTATGCATATGGAGAGAGATGTATAGATATAGATAGATATGTTAGATCATACAGCAGTGCTGCAAAATTGCTGCTTCCAGCCAGAGCTTGTAATTCTCCTCTTCCTCACACGCATTCAGATACAGATGGAAGAATCCTGATCTCTTTAATTCAGGGGTTTTAATTATATTGGGGCAGGAAAGGGGTCAAGGTCCAAAGAAAAGCCAGACAACTCTGGGAACAAAAAATATATTTCTTGACCTTGGCGGAAAACACTGCCTTTTCTAGAGCACATGGAAGCTGGGCTGATGCAAGAATAGCTTTGAGATGCATTTTTCCTTCTTCACTATACCTTGAAGGCATTGAACCCTCTCAATCCTATGGAAGCTTTGTCTGCCTATAGGTACAGCGTCTTCAGCTGCTGTTTGCTGCCATCTACCGTTTTAATTAGTAGACTTAATCAGCCGGGAAGGAGCCTGTTCTACTGGCGAAACCGGGTGGGAAGAAGGGAAAAACACTAGTGTAGCTGTTTGAGGTTGCTGCGGTAAAACCTGTACCTGCAGGAAAGCCTCAGCGGTTTCATTTCAACACCAGTCAAACCACCAAATGACTCTTTTTTAATTATTATTTAAAAAAAAAAAAATTACTGAAAGGGTCTGTTGTTGCCTCAGCTCCATGAAAAACCACCTCAGCTCTTTACAGAAGATTATTGTCAAGTGTCTGTTACAGGACGTTCTGTTACTGCCTGGGGAGGAGGGGGTGAGCTGCTGAATTTCTCCCATTTTCTTCTTAACGATGCATATTTTAGGCTGGTACATTTGGAATGCATTATTGTTTATTTTCAGTTAGCTCTTAGCATTCAGGTTTCGTAAAGAGCAAAGCTTCAGGCAGTCCTTGTTTTCTATTTTTCAGCTGTTTGTTGGTCTCGGATTTCCATATGAAGGACCAGCTCCTTTAGAGGCTATTGCTAACGGATGTGCTTTTCTAAATTTAAGATTCAACCCACCAAAAAGTAGCAAAAACACAGAATTTTTCAAAGGCAAGCCTACACTCCGAGAGGTAAGCTTTATCAGTCTTGCTGATTTCTTCATTGAAAGTGGTTGTGGATTTCTTTTTAGTAAAACAACACAGGAAAAATGTTCATAGTTTATTGCAAAAGAGGTGCAGCTGTCACTTTCTTTAGGCATTTTGCTGGGATTATCAGTCCATAATTTTATAGGATAATCAAAATGTTTCATTCACATAGTGTTAAGATTTACCTCTAGATTTGCCCAATTCTCACTGATAGATGATCACAAGCTGAGATTTCTCTTGAAAAGCTGATGTTCTGCCCAGGAAGAGATCTGATGTCTGATAACTGATGTGTCATTTGCAGGCAGTGTTATTTTGTCGAAGGAACAGCCATTACTGTGTACTGTACAGGAAGTAAAGTAAAGGTGTAAATTATAAAAATGCCATCTGTGGGCTTTTGTGTGTTTGGGGATAGTTTCGGATTTTTTTCCTCCAGAGAAGACCAGCTCAAGGTACTGCTGAGCTAAGGTATTAATGGTCAAAGCCCACCGTGTCTGTGGTAAACACTGAAGGCATTCAGAGAACTCAATTTCAGTGAACAGGAAAACCAAACCTCAAGCTTTCAGAACAGCCAGTACATTGAGACTCTTGGTAAGAGAAAAAGGAAGCTAAGTAAACTGGCCCCTCAGCCTGGCATTGGCTGGGGAATATTTTTCTGCTTCGGAGTAGGTAGAATTCAGCCTATAGCTGTTGCAGGCATGTAACAGTTGTGTAGCCATTTCTGACGTCATCACTTCTGCCTGTGATCTGGGCGAGTTCAGAGGTGTATAAACTTCCTTTCTTTACACGGGTATCTGAAGGGAAGGTAACACTTGGATACCAAGAACTTTGCACAGCTGGATTTCTCAATTCAAGTTACTCATGAGCTATATAAATTACATACTGAGCAGTGCCAGGTAGTTGGTAAGAAATAGATGGGTTTCCATTTTGAACCGGGAACACAAATTCCTTGTGATTTTATGATCCAGGACTGTAATTGTCTTTCAGGTTGCTATACAGTCAGCTTCTGCAGGACAAAAGTTCACAGTCGCCCCTTCTGCCAGCTTGTGTTGCTAATGAAGGAGATAGCGATTACAAAACAAAAACGCTACTTTTCTCCTAGGGCTTGGCACCTTTCAGGGCTTTTCATCTGTGGGTCACTCAACTGTTTGTCTAGTTCCCAGTTGTTCTGTGCCCAGACACTATAACTGATCAGGCTCAATAAATAATCTGGACCCCCTTAACTCTTTAAAAGGAATTGTAGTGCTTGGAATGCCATGCTAAATCCCACTGGCATGTATCAGCTCTAGCAGAAATGCTGTGCACCTGACCTGCACAGAAAAATAGTCCCTATTGACTGCTTTAGTACGAAATGATACAGTGAACATTCATCACAAATATTGCTGTGTTCACATGCCCTGCTGACCTATCCTAAGAGTACCCATTTCTCTAACTGGTTTTCATGACTGCATGCAGAGCCGATTGTCAGTAATCCCTGTGCTGGTTCACTGGGATTAATGAAGGCCTTAAATCCTTCTCTTAGTTTTTTCAAGTGTTAAAGGAGGGGTGGGGGGAAGAAAGGGGTAAAAAAAAAAACCGCTTGTGTAGTTCTGCAAATTGGATAAACTGGTTACCCATAGATCAGGCTGAAGATAAAGTTTGTTTAGTACTTTTGTAAAGTAACAATTTCAAGTCACTATTTCTGTCTTGTTCTAGGTAGAATTTATTGGGGGTGGGGGGGGTTAACTGTTCTACTGAAGCCTCAAGGTGGGGTCCTGTGGCAAAGACTGTACAAAAGCTGGAAATGCTAGATTTCATTTTAGACCAGCAGTTGTTTTGTCTTGGGGAAGGATTTTGCTGGGAGAAGGAGCCAGGAAAAGAAAAGAAATAATCAGCTTCGAGCAGCTTGTTTTGTGCCAATATTTGTACCAATATTTCCTCTCCATTCTGCTTCCCTGCCAGCCCCCCTTCACCTCCCCTAGAGGACAAAAACATTGTATACTAATCTAGTAATGTGTACTTGATGGGTGTGGTTTCTTTCATTTCTGCTTTTAGGAAGGAAACAAAACTGAAACTGGAAATTACAAATCTATTTTTAAGAATTTGTTTAGATTTTAATTGCAGACAGAGGGAGTATCTCCTGCATATCTAAAACATTGAGCTTCAACTAATTAAAGCATTTCAGTATTAGGAAATAGGCTTAATATGTTTTTGAGAATATTGATGCAAAATAACTTGTGCAAAAAAATATATTGCTGGTTACTCCTAAAACAGCTACTAGTATGAGATGAGCAGCTCTGGCTTTAATGTTGCTGTCTGTCTGAGACAGTAGCATAAGAGTGGTCTATGGCACAATTCCTGAAGCTTTGTGGAATGCAAAACACTGGTTTATATTCATATTTCTAAAGGTGCAGTGGGAGGATTTTTATTGTTACTGAAAGCAATAGGAGTGTAGCTTCTGCTATCTGGAGTACAGACATAAATGCCCTGGGAACTCAGTCTTGGTAACCAAATTTTTAACACATGGAGGCTTAGTGGCAGTAGAAATACTACTGAAATAAAGGGTTAGACTGATTGGTCTTTTAGTAGCACTGGGCTGTTTGGAGGGATTTAAGTGCTGATGGGAGCAGGTGGCTACAAGTGAATGTAGGCAGCTACAGAAGCTGTGTGTGTGCAGAGGCATCCTGAGCTACTGGCCCAGCAGCTGCCATCTACCAGTCAGTCCATGAGCTCTCACCCACCCCCTTGTCCTGATGCCAAAGGTCCCCTGCAGAGTCCCCTGGAACACTGGTCTTGGAGCAAAGATTTGTGCAAGCTGCTCCCATATGTAACTATAAGACTGGCTTCTCTTGTCCACACACAAAATCATAGAGTCATAGAATAGTAAGGTTGGGAGAGACCTCAAGCATCATCTAGTTCCAACCCCCTGCCATAGGCAGGGACACCTCCCACTAGTACAGGTCACTAGTGTATGCAGTAGGCAAACATTTTTTACAGTATTTTCTAGAATTCACTTGAGGAAGGGAGCAAGTACAGTGTATGCCCAGTGCAGAAGGTTCTTTCCAGCAGTGTTCCCTACTTTTTTGCACTAATAAGATTTTTTTTTCTCAGTATCATGCATAAAAAGGAAGCTATATAAAAATTGTCTATGAAAATCTGTCTCGTAGGGGATTGTTATTTATTTATTTTAAAAGCAATTGTCTTCTGAGGCCAGTGTGAAGTACTTTCCTCTCTTCTGAAGCTTTTTCTTCCCCTCAGTGTGTTCATTTGCATGTTTTTATCAGTCCACTGCAAACTGTCAAAAAGACTACTTTTAGTGCTTGCTAGTTCTGAAAGCAATCTCTGATACAGCTTTTCTTAGCTATCTACTTGAGTATTTACTGAATTTGTTTTGTCACATAGTGGTGAGCAAAACACCAGTTAATGCCCTTACTGAGGGATGTGACTCATACTATCAGCAGTAGGTCAGAATTTGACCTAAGTGATAGAAATGGTTATTGACTACTGCTTAGAGAATCTTGGAAATGTTTGAAATTTGGAGGAAGGACAGGGTGAGAACATAGTTTGAAAGTGAGACAGGGCAGGGATGACCTCTCTTGAAGCCAGTCATGCAGGTCTAACAAGGACTGGTAACAGAACAGGTAGGACTGATAGCAGGGTTGGACAGCTGCTTCATGAATAAGCTGTAGGCAAGCAGGGTCACACTATAAAAGTCATTTCAGTTAGCATTTAGTCTTGGGTCATATGGGTCATTATAAGGATCAAAGACACAAATGAGAGGTGCATAAATGTCACTTATGGACTGCATTATTACCTGGTTTTTGTTTTTTCTGTCAAACTCACTCTAAACCTAAACATGGAAAATGTGAAAGATGGCTCTGAAGAAACGATGCTGTTACGAGTCTAGCTGAATTCTTGCATTGTTCTGGTGCATTTCATGCAAAATGTCTGATGAAGAGAGTGAGAAGGAAGGGTATCTTGGCGCATCAATTTTACTAATATAATTTCTTCCTTCCAGCTGACATCTCAGCATCCCTATGCTGAGGTTTACGTTGGGAAGCCTCACGTCTGGACAGTAGACATCAATGATCTCTCTGAAGTTGAGAAGGCTGTGAAATCAATTTTAAATCAAAAGGTGAGAAATGTATCCTCAACTCATCATCAACACTTGAGGGAGTGTGTTGTGTACTGCATGTAGATTCTTGATGTTCTGCTTAATGCAGAGTGCTGCGCTTCAGTAGGCTATTGGGGAAAAAATTGTTATTATATCTGTGGTATCTGATTATCCTGGTCTAGTATGTGATATATCAGGTTGTTACCTGAAAAAATGAGCATGAATGAATTTGTATAGAAATACAAATTTCCTATGTAAGTTATACAGCAATCTTCATTTTCTGTGCATTCAAGGAGGACATTTCCTTGCCGATTCTTACAGCATCACAGGCTGGCTAAATGCATGCTCTTGTGACTGATTCTGTAGCCTTGCCTTTGCTGCCACTGAAGGGCTTGTGCACTTGCAGCTTGAAATTGTAATGAGGGCACATCATGAGGGAGGGGGAGGATGTGTGAAGTATTTTTTTGGTCATAATGTTGGGGTTTTGACTTCAACTCCAGAGCTGCAGCTTAGTTAAGGCAGGAGCTCTGGAATCCCATCGGGACTCAGGCTATCGTTATATCTGTTATTTTGCAGTACATGCAGAGTTTCCTTAAAGAAAATCACCCAGCAGCTTTTATTGCTTCTACAAAGGGGCGAAATTCACCTTAAACTCCTGACAGTTTTGTGAAATTGTGATTTGTTAATGAGCTCATTTGCCTTTATTGTTGCTACTTAAGCTGTATTTGGAACGCAAGCTTCTACCATGCAGCATACCACAAAGCTCATTAAAAAAAAAAAAAAAAAAAGTAATCCCTCTAAGCACAACACCCTCTGTTTTCACAGATTGACCCTTATTTGCCCTATGAATTTACCTGTGAGGGAATGCTGCAGAGGATGAATGCGTTTATTGAAAGACAGGTATGAACTTCTATTGTGGATGAGTCGTGTACTTTGCCTTGCAGAGGGATGACCCTCTCCATTTCAAAGCTTCTCAGTGCTGTTGCTGTTCAAGCAGAAACAGTAGCTGTGCAGTCCTTGTCTGGGCAGGTGCTTGCCAAGATAAAATTCCCTTGGGGTTTCAGTGTGAGGTGGGAGATTCACTTCTGTGGATTTGGCCATGTGGGGCTTGGGAGGCTTCTTCCAGATGTGGCACCAGTGGGATTTTTCATCTGTAAAGAGACTGGCTGGAAATTAAGACAGCGCCAGCTACCAGATTGTTAGTTCTTCTGTTTCATAGAATCATAGAATGGTAAGGTTAGAAGGGACCTCAGGGATCATTTAATTCCAACCCCAAGTGTCTGATTTATGTGGCTGAATTTCAGGAGCTGTAAGAGCTTGTAAAATTACAGGAGAGGTTAATTTATTGATTATTTGACTGACTGATTGATTGATTGATTTACAAAGAACCTTCCTCCTTCTGATGTTATATCAACGCAGAAATGCAAACTAATTTTTCAGTGTCTGTGTGACTTCTCAGAAAGAATCTTTGAATTATGAAGTATCATATAAATACAAAAGTACTTCTGTGGTCCAATTGCGTTTAGCCTAAAGTATCTGGGCAGAATGGTCCAAGTATTTAGCTTCAATTGATAAAGCTTTAAATGGTTTGGAACCAGTTACTTAAAGGACTTTTGCTTCTCTCCATTATTGCCAGCTGAGAGCAGCACAAGATATGGAATTGGAGTAATAAACTGCAGAGATTTCTGTGGGATACTGATTTCTAGAAACTGTGTTTGCTTGGACTTCTGCCCAAGGCCAGATCTGTTGCAGCAGCCAGCTCTGCCTTTTGTTCTGGCTGCTGCAGAAGAGAGATAGGAAAAACCTGTATCTCTGATATGCCAGTTAACATCCAGGGTTTCTTTCAAAAGCACCATACATGCTCCTGTCCCTGCATTGCTGAAAGAGGACGATATTACAGGCAGAAAACCAGAATAACACAGCTTCAGCTCACAAGTGTCGTTAACCTAACGCAGCTATTTCCAGTTTCCTGCCAATGAACACTTCATGCTTTTTCCTGCTGTATTGATGCCTGTAAAAGTATCTCTGCTTCTTTTGATTCTTCTACCTGAGTTAGCTGTAATTGAGAGGTTTTGTCAATACAGGAGGAAATGGAGCTTAGTTAAGCGATAAAAAGAAACAATCTAGAGATAGCATCAGTGGGGCAAACCTGTCTCTCCCTTCTGGAGTTCCCCTAGGGGCCAAGCCCTGGCCTGTACTGCATGCTTCTCAGAAATAAATGCAGCATTGTCATTTCGTTCATTGTCTTGATCAATTGTCAAATGCTGTTACTGCTTCATAGCCCCCAGGGTGCTCAAGCATCATTATTAGCTGCATGTGCTTAGCACTGGGCCTGATTAATGTGTCAGATGAAGCAAAAATAGAAGTTGAAACCTTATTTCAAAGAGTTTGTGTTGGGATCCAGGCATCAGAGGAAGCGGCACAAACTCGGCACTGAAACAAGATGCATGAAGTTTATCTGGTTCAGAGGTTGTGGGGTGCATTAATCACAAGAGTATGGTCTTCAGAAGTGGTTTGAATGTGAAGAGAATGGGGCTAGGTGACTCAACCACAAGTCACCCTATGATATAGTGAAATAGTGGGATTTGAATGATTTGACTGCAGTTGCCCTTTTGGGGCATCATCTCAGGATCAGGAAGGGAGGGAAGTGTTCTCAAGAAAGCTTTTGTGAATGCCCCGAATCTTCAGATCCAACAGCTGGGCTGAAGGCCTTTAGGATCTGAATAAAGGCAACTACTGTGAGCTGTGGTTTTGTATTTAGCAGTGCTGTCTTCAGCTGGATTAAAACAGCTTTCACTCCAGGCTGCTCCATCCTACCAGTGCCAACAGCCCAGCGGGGCAGTTAGGTGCGCCTGTGCTGTCTGCTGAATCCATCCCTTGATCCTGTTGGCTCTGCGGCTTCACAGACAGTTGTGTCAGCTCTGCAAAGTGGCAGTGTAGGGTGGGAACCAAAAGGTGTAACTGCTTGAATTGGCACTGCCATCAAAAGAGCAGCCAGGCAACTGCAGCTGAAGCAGCTGAGATTCCCTGTTGGAAACTTGGGAGCTTTTGGATGAGGCAGGCTAGGCTGATGGAACAGGCATGCTGACTTTGAAAGATGTGGTCAAGCAGACCACTTGGGAACCCAGCAGAAAATGTTTTTGGCAGGGCTCTACTGTGTTAAACAAACTGACTTGGCTCAGCGGAGGGTCATCTGAGCACCAGAGTTTGGCAAAGGGAGTGGTGTGAGGACAGTCACCCAAGAGCAAAAGCCAGAGGGAGGGAAGCACCTTTGATAGCAGGGCTAAGCCTGTCTCACCTTGAAATTGTGGGTTTATGTAAAACAAACATAAATGCAGCCTTTGGTGAAACTTAACAGCAAACAGTGAAGCTTCACAAATGAGTCAGCCTCTGAAAACCTTTGTCTTCTGCCTGCACTAGCTGTGAATCAAATCTATTATATTGTAGATACTACAGTACTATATAGTCTATACTGCAGTATTGGGTTGTCCTCTTCCTGCATCTAGTATTTTAAATACTGATTTAGAAAAGGACAGAATAAACAGAATGCTTAAGTCCAAATAGCAAAATTACCTTTTTTGAAACAACCTACTTAAAAAGTACCTCAAACCATCTGTTGATAAGCTGATTTTTTTAGATGCTGTTAAAATTGTTCTGCCATAAATGTGCTCTAAAACTAGTAAATTTTTTTTTTTTTCCAAATATGGAATGAGGAAATGGCTGCAGATACTGGGAAAAATTTCACTGAGAGAGTAGCTAAGCACTGTGGAACAGGATCCCCAGGGAAGTGGTCTTTACATTGAGCTTGTCAGTGTTCAGGAAGCATTTGAACAATGCTCTTGGATAAGTGGCGTAGTTTTTAGGTTGCCCTTTGTGAAGTCAGGAGTTGAACTCTATGGTCTTCGTAGGTCTCTTCCCACTCAGGATAGTCAGTGATTCATGATTGTATAATATTAAATCTATGGTTAGACTTGAGAGTATGAAAACTCCCTTCTTCAGCCAAAGAAATCTAGACAGAGGGGAAAAAAACCACCAAACTGCCACTGAGAACTGGTAAGTTATGTGGAGTCTTGGCTTCATTAATAGTTAAGTAGTTCAGCCTTTCTAACCCTGGGTCACAGTGTGGGACCTGTTCATACAAGTATTAATTTTGCCTGGAGAAAGCAAACCATGATGGACTGGGCCCAGATTTGTGGATTACCTTTTGATGAGAGTTGCCAAATGTTAAAATAATGGCCGAGTATCACGGCATGTTTAATAAAACCAGTGATTAGCATTTCCTCTTTGCTTTTTCTCATTTTAAATGTCAAGACCATAAGAACTCGTCTTTGAATAGTTTCCACTGGCAAGTGTGTTGAAGTACTGGTTCTTTCTTCCCTCCTTCCACTGTGGTGACACTTGACTGCATGCATTACTCACAGTCAGGGTTTTTCAGTGTTGGGAGAGCACTTCTGCTAGCAGTTTAACCAGGAAAGTCAAACAAACTCTTTGAATCCTACTTGCTTTGTAGAAATCTTCAGTCTTTCTTGAGTTAGCTGACTCCATAGCACTTCAGGCTCCCTGATCCATTCCATGTGGGCCACTTGAGATATTTCTTGCCTGCAGGGTAACTAGCTTCTGGAATTCTACTCCTACCAGAACTTCCTCCTGATATTTGTGTTGTTAGGAAAATAGTTCTGCTAGCACAGAGATAATGATGCAGGAGTCACTCTGAGAAAGCCAGAATGGGTGCAGAAGTAGAGACTAGGTAGAGCTGATTATGATAAATTAAAAAAGGTATAGACAGGGAAGAAAATTATTTGGGAAGAATGATACTACATTTCAAGCATATTTCAAGGTGATAATTCCCTCGTGCTAAAAGAAAAACACTCCTTTTAAATGTGCTTAAGTTACTGATTCTGAATACAACCAAAATAAGCTGCAAAATGAATGCTCAGGTGATAATAACCAATTATTTTGCTAATGGGAAAAATTGCTGTGAAGAGACTGGATATATAGTAATAAAATGTGATCTGTCACTGCAGGATTTCTGTCACGGGCAGGTGATGTGGCCCCCATTAAGTGCCCTTCAAGTGAAAATTGCTGAACCTGGAAAATCCTGTAAACAAGTTTGTCAGGAAAGTCAGCTCATCTGTGAGCCTTCTTTCTTCCAGCATCTTAACAAGGACAAAGCTCTGTTTAGGTAAGTACTCAAAAGCACAAATACATCATTTGGTCTCCATTGCACTGCTTTTTGCCACACCTGAAGTTTAGTGTATGAATTCTGTGAGGAGGCAAGAGCAGCAGTCTGCTGGGCTGGAGCAAGCTGTGAGGTTAACTGTCAGTCCTTTGAAGCAGTGGATGGTAGAAGCTGCTGCTGTGCCAGGAGCACCATTTCACATAGCATATGTTTTTGCAGTAAGGAGTACAGCACCAGGGCCAAAAACTTGCATCTCTTCCTTCTCACCTCCATCTTCTATGTGTGGGCCCCATACAGGGCCCTTTGACGGTTGTGCTGAAGGGATCGCAGCTGCCAGGACTGCGATTGTGTTTGGATGGACGCTTTGCAGCCCTGGTGCACTACTCCACAGCTTTTGCCATAACCCTGAGAGCTGGTGTACTTGTGTGACTCTTACTGCTAATCCTAACCATGCCCAGTCAGCTGGGTCAGAAACAAAGTGCATTTTGTGGTGGTAAATAGAACTCTGCAGACATTGTGGGATTTCTGTCAGTTCACATGGTTTTAAATGCAGCACTTATAAAATGCTGCTTTTCTTTTATTTATTGAGCCCTTTCTGATGACAGTTAACATCTACCCTGAAACGTCTGTATCCACTGGCAATTAGCAGTTAGTGTCTCTGAAAAACTTGTGTTGGTGTTGTCCCAGGTAAGGAATTGTAAACCCTTGTACATCAGAGGTATTAGTACCAATTTAGAACACTTACCTGGTATGCATTAAGGAAATGAATGTTGCTTTCAGGTGCTCTCTCTTTGGGAACATGTTTGTGTTCCGTTCAGAAGGAAAACAAAGCACTTGAAGCTGGGCTTCGAGACCAGGCTGCTTCCTAGGTTTTCCATCTCCACTTTTTGCTACATTAAATTGTAGAATGTTTTTATTTTTGTATTTTGTTTGAAAAGTTGTAATTTCCAGCAGAGTTCAGAAGCAGCTTATATAAAAAAATGTTGTCAGGCTTCTTTTCTAGCCGTCTAGACAAAATTATAATTCTGTGGGGGAAAAAAAGGGAAAAAAAAAAAAATCTGTCAAATGCTGAAAGCTCCCAGTGTTTCCAGTATAAGTGAAAAACAAGCCTCTGCTGGAATTGCTACCCTCGTGCTTAAGCTTTGCGGTCAGAAGATGGCAACTTGAGTTTTGGCTTTTTTGTTTTATTTTTCCATCCAGCTGGTTCCTCAGAGCAGTGGGTCCTGCCCTGACCAGCTTCTGTAACACAGCAGCATTGCCTTGTCCTTGCAGTTTGGCTGTGGTTGCACATTGGGTTACTCAGGGCTGCCTGGCACAGTGTGCCTACCCTGGGGCAGATCTCTGCTAAATTCAGGGGAGTATCTCCAGATTTCAGGTTCTTTGGGTTTCTCTCACTTAGAAATCCATGGTGTATTTAAATATTGCACTTTGCAGAACAGTCAAAAGCATCTTTATCCTTTTAACTTCTTTCATTAATCTTTAAGAAACAGAGTAACGTTGGAAGGGCTGTACTGCCCTCTGCAGAGGGAGTCTGTGCAGATGGAAAGAAATCAGTTGTGTTCTGGGAATCTGCAATTCTAAGTGTACTGAATTTAGGATGTAACACAGCATTTTATTTTTAGCGAGGAAGGATGAAAACTACACCAAATTCCTGCAAACTTCCCTGTGATTTAGATCATGCGCTTTGCTTTTCAGGCACAATATCGAATGTCTCACCATGGAGTCTGCAAATGATATTCTGGTCCCCTCTTTTGATGCTAGAAGGAAGCACTGTGTTTTCCAAGGTGACCTCTTACTGTTCAGCTGTGCCGGCTCCCACCCAACCCACAGAAGAATCTGCCCCTGCAGAGACTATATTAAGGGGCAGGTTGCGCTTTGTAAAGACTGCCTATAGCAGCAGCCGCAGAGCTTCTTTTGAGCTGAGGACAAAATGTAAGTAGTTTTGAGAGGAGCTACTTACACTTCCTGCACTTTTGTCCAGGTTTTCCGCTGCAGGCAAAGCTATCATTGCTGGGCAGAATTACCTACTAAGAGAGGAGGGATTCATAACAAGCAGCTAACTGATCTTTTTTTCCTATGAGAACATTTGCAGTGTAACTCTTCAGATTTCCTTCACCTGTTTGCAAAGAGAAACGAGTTTCGCGTTCTACAGTGATTTGAAGATGACTGCACAGAATAGTTTGTAGAAAATTCCCAGACCCATCAGACTTCTTTTTTTTGTTGTTGTTGTTGTTTTTTGGGTGAAGTGTTTTCCTTTTCTTTTTTTAATGAGTTAAGACATCCCTCATCACAGCTAGCTACAGGATCTCAGTTTCATTCCAGCAGAAAATGGAAAAAAGTGTGCTTGAGAGAGGGGGTTGTAGGGGTGGGGAGGGACTCACATTTTATTCTAGGTGCACTGTTTGGGTACAGCTTTAGCTTGAAAGGCTATAAAGTGGTTTACTTCACAAGAACTTGGAATCACAAGATAGCTCTGTACCCTGTTACTGGGTTATCTGGGCCCAGTTCTTTTTTTTCTTTTTTTTTCCTTTTTTATTTTTGAAATCTTTGTATACAACGAGGCATTGTCTGCATCACAGCTGCTGCATCGGAGCAGTCGAAAGAGTATCAGGAACGAGCAAATAGGCAATTGCCAGCGTGTGACACATCATCTTGGTGACTTGACAACTGACTAGGGTTGTGGCATTCTTCAGTGTGGAAAAGCTACAAAAACATACTGCCATTTTTGGAATGGACTTGTCACAGTTTACCGGTCCCATTTAGAGAGTAATCCTTGGAATTAGCCCATGCTTCTGTTGTAGTCTGTCTACTAGAAATACTGTGTGAAGCAAAAAGTATTCAGCATCATTCGAGCAATATTATCGTTAGAGCCTCAGTTTGCTACGGCTTCCAGTAGTTAAAGTGTTGCTGAATGACATAGAAAGGTTAAATTAAGCTAACTATAATTATTGTATGGTAGAAATGTAAAATGTCTTCATAACTAGCTAGGTTTTTAAAGAGAATTTTTTTCAGAAGAACAAGTAAGAGGAGACAAAAAACTGCTAGGAAAAGCATTGATCAGTCTTGTGGGTTCTTTGATTATTTTTCTCTTTTGTGGGAGTGTGTGTGGTTTTCCCCTCTTTTTTCCTTTTTTTCCTCCTTTTTTTTTGAGGGAGGTTTGTTTGGGGTTTTTTGTTTTGTGGTATTTTTTTGGGGGGGAGGTTTTTTGGTTGGGTTTTGGGGGTTTTGTTTGTTTGTTTGGGTTTTGTTGTTTGGTTTTGTTTTTTGGTTTTTTTTAAACAGACACATCAGTTTAAAATTCAGAATAAAACAATGTAAGAGTTTTGAACTCAATTTTTTTTTTTTTTTTTTTTTAAGACCAACAAGTAAATCACCTTTTTTTTTTAAAGAGGTAATTTTTGTTATTTTCAGCAGAAAGTGACATGCTTGATAGCACCATCAGTAGTCAGGAAATGATATGCTAAGATTAGTGAGAAACGTCTGCGGTGTATTTTGAAATGTGGTCACGTTCTGCAGGTTTACAATTTGGACGTGCCCTGACCGTACTGGGGAGAAAAAACCCAAAACCCTCCCAACAGCATGAAGAGTTTTTTCATACAGATTAACAACCATTAGCAGGTAGTAATGAAAGGCCTCAATGCTTTAAGTTCTCCCTTCTTGGCTATATCTGGTTGGTTCAGATTTCTATTGTACTTGGCATTCATTACCCATGTGTGAATACTGATGTGTCTCTTGACCTACCAAAGACCAAGGGAGGGAAAAGCTGCTTCATTATGGATAAATTCTCCAGACAAAAGAACAGAACAATGTATATGTAAAGTTTCAACCTAAAAATAATTAATTAGCTTTATCAAGTTTGTTGTCTCCTGCCTTAACACTCCATAACATTGCTGTGGACTACACAGGAACTTAAATCCTGAGAGATTGTTGAGTATCCAAAAAGGACACCTGGGAGCTGTGGAGCAGCAGGATCATCAGGAACTGGGTTGTGATAATGGTAAAATCTGCTGTATTTTAGAGTAATTTTCCAGAAACAGAACAGCTGAGTCCTAACAGGAGGCAAACTCTTTATATAAAAACAGACACAAACTAGTATGAAAATCCTGTTACCACAGCTCAGCATTTGCCTCTGTCAGCACAAACGTAGTTTGCAGCAGTTTTAATACCCTGGAAAGGCCGGGGGAGGAGGATTGGCAGTGGGTCTGAGGAGGATTGGCAATGGGTCTGAGCAGGAGCAACAATTCCTTGTGTATTCATACAAAATATCTCCCACATAGCTGTGCATATTTGTGCAACTGGAACATCCTGTGTACTAAAATACACTCGTACCTGGTGCTGAATGTAAAGGCAACAGCAGAACTTTGCCTTCGCTCGTTCAGCCTGAGGTTCTGCAGGCAGGAAAGGAGTTTGGGATGAGATCTCAGACTGATGTCAGAAACAGATTCATATGTGTGCACTTAAAAGAATGGAAACCAGGTAGTCTTTGCTGTAGTGTGACTCTGCTGTAAATACGTATTTGCTTCTTCTCCCCCACTGTATGCTCCCCATGGCACACTGCCTCTGAACCGTTCAGGTGGGAGGGGTTTAGTATTTGTTATTCTCAGATTTTCTGGTCTAGTGCTTTGCTCAGTGCTAAGTTTGCCTTTACCACAGCAGGGAGAGTCTATTACAAGCTCTGTTTTTTTGATGCTGTAGCACTGTTTCTCTCTAGTCTACTGAACTGAATTACTGCATCCTGGCAAAATTGAGACAGCAAACACCAGCGCTACTGGCACTTCAACCAGGGACAGAGCATCTAAATTGGCCTCGGAACCAGTGGGTCTGACCCTATTTCCATGAACTCTATAGAGAAGAGTAATTAATCTTAAAGATAAAAGAATCAAGTCCTATAATTAGGTAGGCCTCTATTAGCAATTCTCAACTCTCTTTTCAGAAGAAATAGGCCTTGTATGAAATAGAGCTGCAGTCTAAATTTCGGTAAAAGGAGGCACCAGGTAAGACCTCCTGAGTGTGTGAACTTGGTAGATCTCACTCACCAAAGGTGAGGCAGCTCTCCCCCATACACAGCAGTGTTTGTTCATGCAGTGATCAACAGATGAATCCTTCCACAGGCAAGCACTCAGGCAAATCCTGTGGGGCTATCTAGAAGTTTGAGTGATTTACCAAAATGTTTAATGTATATCCACATTTCATGAGAGAGGGCAGCCTCTGGTCCACACTCCATAACTGTTTTCTTTCCCAATTAGAGTGGAGTCCAGTTCTTTCACTTAAGGATGCTAGAGATGGGGCTGTGCTACTGCTCCTTAGCCTGACAGTAAAGGTTGCAGCTTCCTTTACTCAGAAATCTGGTTTTTGCATGACTTGCATTTGCATATATTGATCAGCAACTGATGGGGGAAAACATGTCAAAAGTTCAATATAAAAAAACCTTTACAAACGTTTAAGCATATCTCTCATATCAAGACATTCTTTGTTTTAAAATTTTGTATTTTTGTATGTGACCTAGTTTGGTTTTGGTTTTGTTTTTTTTTTTTCAAAGATCTTGTTCCTACGAGATTAGAGAACTTGAGAGAAGCATTTACATATTTATTAAATTTAACATAAAGGCTTGCCTTTGAAAGGTGAAGTTGGTAAATACACACTGTTTTAAAATGCCAATAAAAACCTCATTTATTTCATATATGCAAGTTGATTTGCACATGTATAAATAGAGTTGCTTTTTGCATTTTTTGCTTAGATTCTATGTTTCTTTTTTGTAATTTATAGTGGCAGCTGTTTGCTTGTTTATATTGGATTATGTTTCTCCTACAAATATTTAATGTTTATGTGCCTTTTTTCTTTCTTTTTTCCCTTGGGGGTTTAGATGAGTGTTTGGAATATGGACACTGTCTGAACAAGTATAATGGAACACTAATTACAGGGAACAATAGCAATCGGTGACTCTACAACCTAGCAGTAGGAATTTTGAATGTTTTTAAGTAGTGAAAAAATGCATTCTAAAAGTATAAGGTGAAAGTTAGTAAGATAAAGCTGTAACTTTAATAATTCTAGCAAAATGTTGCTTCTGCAAGCAGAATAACTGTGACAGGAGAGCTCCTGCTGGGATGAGATTTCTATTTAATGACCAGAGAGCAAACTAAAGCCCTTACGTTCCCCAAGGAGACAATGCTAACAGAAGACCTCTTGAAACAGCCAAGTCTGATTTTAACAGCAGGAGAGTTGAGGATCCACATTAAAGTCTGTGAGGTCTTGGTTTTTCAGATAAAGACATCTGTATATGGAAGTGCACAGGCTGATTCCAGATGCTAGCAGAACACAGTCCATTTGTGATACCTGAATTTACGACTCTCAGTGGGGAGGGAGCTCTTGGATTTTCAGCTCATTGCAGATGTTTTTCTTTTCAATGCTACTGCTTTTCTGCAGGAAGTGGATTTTGCAAAATAGCTGCTGATCAGGTCTCAGCTGGACATCTCGGAACAGGGTTGCAGACAGAGCCAGGGCTCTCTGCCTTCCCTGCTCAGCTCTGCTCCCAACTACTTGGTTAGTGGCTGTTGCAGATTGCTTTTTGACCTGCATTCAGACTTGCTGAAAGTTTGTTGGAATCAGCCACAGATCAGGTGGTTAGCTGATGTCTTCTCACTTAATGATGTTGTACTGCTAGCCTTGAAAGTCCTAGTTGATGTCCTTGGCTCATCCTTGATGAGAAGGACATGCCCTCCCCTCGCAAAAACAAGCGGCCTGTCTAAATTACCAAGATGATTTATGAGTTTGCAGCGCTCTTCAAATAAACAAACTCCAGATTGCCTTCTCAGGTATGTGTTTTGTACATAGTGCATTTCAGGGCCAGATTTTATTAGTAAAATAAATTAAATGGAATGAATCAGGCTGGATACAATCTCACCCAGGTCTAATTAACTTCATGACTCCCACTGTCTTCAGTGATAGCAGAACTCCTCCATTAGCTTTTCTTGAAATTAAAAAAGCATCTCTCCCTTTTTAATAAATATCACTGGATTAGCAGTTCAAGAGCAGACACTTGCAGGTTATATTGCATACGTATCAGCAGCTACTTCTGCTTGCTGTTACAACATAGAGCAGCTCTAATTAAGTTGGTGTTACCTTATTATTTTAAGTGTCAGTTGAAAACTTGCTTAAATAGCTGTTGAGCCTACAGGTTGCAGCTGGAGTGTGGGCTCTTGATTGTTGGTTGTTTTTTTTTTAGACACTAGTAGTTAGCAGTTTCCAGTGTCACAGGTCTTTTTCCAGGGGTGCTAACACTTTGCCATGGCTGCTTCTCTGCAGCATTTGCCCTACAGCTGCCATGCCTTCAACTTTTGATTTGCAATCTCTTTCCATTTGTAGTTCTCCTTTGGTCCTGTTGTTTTAGGGACCGCTGCAAAAACAAGGAGAACAATGCACTGACAGATGTCTGCTTTCATTCAGGCTGGAAAGACCAGGGACAGAAAAGAGTTTATGTTTTAATAATAAATCCCATCTTCATATTTTTATGTAACTCTATAGGTTGGGTTTTTTCAGTTAGTTTTTAATATCCAAATATATTTCAATGGAATGTATAAACAGCAAATTCTCTGTATCAACTGTAAGATGTTTACTGTAGGAATGTGTTGAAAATACCAGAGCCTGAACTCCAGAATTCCTCAGGTGGGAGGTATCCTCCATGTTCATTCTTCCAGGGGAAAACAACAAAGTTGCCAAATTAACTTTCCGGTACAGTTGCAATCCATAGAAGCCTGAACAGCCCACAGTATGTTACAGTCCAGAAACCCTCACAACAGCACTAAGCTACCTGTTAATTAAGTGAGCCTATCAAATCAGATCCTCAAAGTTTTGATAAAACAAGTATCAACTCCACCTTCCATACACAGAAACTGGTTTACAGACATTGAGCAACACCCTTCCTCTGCTGGGAAGAGAGGTGCAGGTGCTGTGTAACCAAGATGGGCTGTGTATGGGAATCAGAATTTGTCACCTTGCCTAAGGGCTGACAGAACTGAAGCCTTGGGGACCCTGCTGTCCTCTCAAATGCCTCTCTGTGCAGGAAAACAGCTCTAGTGTTGCTCTGCCCTATTGTGCTGGCCCTGGGTCGGTGCTCCTGCACTCGTGCTTGCCACAGTCTAGGCAAAACTCAGAGGCTCCCCATAGGAGCCAGCGAGATCCTTGGCTTTAAAGAGAGCATGTAAATAATGCTGTGGCATTTGCTGAAGCCAACCAGGCACTGGCCAAATGCATGCAACACATCCTAGATCAGACTCCAACAGCTGTGAGGTAGTTTGAAGTCTCAGATAGGTACAAAATATATCAACTTAAATTGCTGTCTGAAGGCAGTTAATCTTAATAGGGTTGTACCCAGAACTAATTTGTTGCTTGTTGCATTCATTAACAGGCTGGTTGCAGTATAATGGCAGTGAAAACCATTTGTAAAAAGTCATGGGTTTATTTTGGTTTTCACAAAGGAATACAGCAGAGGAGGAAGAAAAAGCAGTTTCTAATCAAAGGAAAAACAATTAATTTTATGATGAAATGTTACCCTGAAGATTCTAAGGGAGCTAAAAAAAAAAATAAAAAAAAAAAAAAAAAAAAAGAATCTAAGAGAATATTTACAAAGCTAAGTCGAGCTGGAGAGACTGATTCCCCCTGAGCTCTCTAGGCTGGCTGCTGACTCTCTGGGAGTCCTCCAGAGAGTAATTTGGGGCAGCTCTTTGGTTTCTGGTCTGAATCATTCCCTGGGGGAGTCCCTCTCCATGGGTGAAGGCGATCAAAGTACCTAATCAAAGATCCCTATAGCACGGCAATTACAAACCAAAACAACAAACAAACACCAACAACCTACTGAAATCTGTTAAAATGTGCTTGCTACTTTTTGCAGATAATTTGGAGTCAGTCAGAGTTTTTATCTGTCCGTGAGAACTTCAGGGTCAGGCTGGTACTGTGTGTTTGATTTTAAAGGTTGATCCTTTGTTTTATTTAAATGGTTGTGTTCCACTATATTCCGTTCAATCAGTTAATGCAGAAAGAGCAGCACGCAGCAGTTCAGATGCTGTCAAGTTACTGGGGTTCAATTGGATGGGATTTTTTTAATATATGTTTTGGGGTTTTTTTTAGAAGCGTTAAAATGTCTGTACTTTAATGGCATAGAAAAATGCTTTGTTTTCACTGTTGTAGAAAAAAACTAGGAGAACTTTATTTTTCAATAAATCTTTTTCTTGTGTGATTTGGATTTATGATTGCTTTGTGCTTAAATGGGGGTCCAAAATTGCATTTTGTGTGGTTTATCCTTGCAATTCTGCAGTTGGGCATTTCTCTTGCTGGCCCACCTCCAGAGGTAAGTCACAGCATAAGGCTGTAAGAACAACAAGCAAGTAAGTATCTTCTTGCTTTGTTTTGTTTTCAACCCAAGGTAGATAATGGATAAAATCAAGCCTCCTTTCACAAAGTAGTAACTAAGAATTCTTGGTTCCCTAGAAATTTCCATTCCAGGACTGGAATGGCACAGTGGCACACAGATACACAAGACTTACTCATGCAACACCCTGCGTTCAAAAGCAAAAGGTATGTCATGGTAAGAGGACAGCTTATTGTCCTTCAAGATCCAAGCTTGGATAGCTCAGGAAATAATTCCATATAGAACAAGAGTTCAAATGTAAAACTCTGGACTAGGCACCTGGGTTGCATGAAGGAGTATCACTAGCAAACCAGGTAGAGGTTTCAGCAGCTGACAGCAGCTAGTGCTCCAGGAGCCACCACCTGAGAGCAGCCAAGAAAGTCTCTTGGCCAAAATCATCTGAGAGACAAGCTTGTGTCATGGGTGGCATGTGCACTTGATAGGTGCCACATCAAAGCAGTTTGGAGGTTGTAGACAGGTACTAAAACAGATGTACAATAGAATCTCCACACATTGAAACCTTGTAGACTGTCAGTTTCTTTCAGTTGCACCCATGCTGCTGAAAGGCTTTTTCTGCTCACCTGAATGCGTGAGCGCCCAGCAAAGACTAAGGGATGCTCTGCTATCAGCTTCTGCTAGGAATGTTGGAGAGTTTTTCATGGAGGTGTCCAAGAGTAATAGAAGAGTTAACGTGGGAGCAGTTTGAAGAAGTAAAATAGACAGGAAAAAAAACAATCAATCAACCAGAAAAAAAACAAAACCCACAAGTGCAGACCAGCTCTTTCCCACCTGTTCAAAGCCTGGCCACATGCTGCATAGCTACTAGTTTTTAAAACCACTGGAGGGAAACAAACACTCAATTTCTTACAATACCTTTTTCCGGGTTTGTGGCACATTGGTGTGAGTTTCTTTAACCTGTGGCCACACATAGGCGATGTAAATCCAGATTTGTACAGAAGTCACTAACTGCCAGCATGGGATCTTGTTTGTTTTGCTGCCCCAGTTAATGACACACCACTGGGAAGCAATGGGATAAATGAAACTGTCGGAGTGGGAAGGTGAAATGCCTGCAGGTTGGGAGAGGTTGGTAACTTGGGTTTGGATACCCACTTGTCCTGTCTAGCCACTGCCAGGACTAAGGCCTTCAGGGCACAGTGGCCACACATGGTGGTTTTCTGCTGCACATTGGGGGCAGTGCCCCTGCAAGAGCCTTACTGCTGTTTAAGTGAGCTGAAGTACGTGACTGTCCTTCACCAGTCACACCTTTGTATGGGCATGTTCTGGGCATACTTCACCTCAGATTAAAATGGGTGAAGATTGTTTTGGTTCTCTGTTGCTATTCAACATACCAAATTTCCAAGCATTTCCTACCATCAGACTGAATTAGTGGAGGATCCTGCTCATTCAGTCCCTTGTTCTGGTTATTTTTGGAAACCTTTTCCTTCCTGTTCCGTCCCCCTAATGCCATTCCCCTAGTGTTCAGCTTTGTCATTGTAAGAAGACTTCTGTAAAATGGTTAGCAGCTAAGTCAGATGTGGGCTGTGTAAGAGTCACATAATGGAAAAAGTATGAAAGCGGAACTTGGAATAACAATTATGCCAGTGCAGCTGTACTGGAAAGATCATTAGCGGAGCTTAAATACTTCAACTCTCACACACTTTGAGTGTGTTCAGTCAAACTCCATCTGGTATAAAGTCCACAGATGGAAATGTTTTGCTGGGACTTTATGCCACTGTCAAAAGCTTCACCTCCCACTGATGCTTCCTCTTCAGTGTACAGGAGACAGAGCATCCCACTACTGCCGTGCCACACCCCGTTTATGTTTTTATGCTCGTTGGGACTTGGCACATTTTATTATATTACTGATTACAGAAAGTGCAGTTAACCAACATCCTGGCAGTAAATCTTTGTTGCCAAAACTCAGTATTATTTGCGCTCGAGAGGCTCTAGATGTTTATGCTCACTGTATGTCCTGCTTTGTCTTATGGACCCTTTGCTTGGAGAAGTGTTTCCCCCTAGAGAACTTGCTGCAGGGCCTCAGAGGAGCACTGGCTAGCTGAAAGCATCCATTTTGTGAGTACCTTTGCACGGAGAACACCTTCAAAGCCAAAAATCATTGGTCAAAAATGCTGAAGCAGTAATACCACTCCTAAAGCAAACACCAGGGTGTGAGCCTTTGGTGTTTCAGCAGATAGAGCTGCTGCTTGCAGGGTAAGCAAGATTCGGTACAGCAGATCTTTGAAGTGAAAGCTGGTAAACCACTACAGACCTCTCAGCTTTAATTCTCTCCTCACCTCCATAGGAGGGAAGAATCAATATGATTTGCCCAAGGCCATGCTGCAGGCTCGGACTGTGCTTGATGAATCTGCCCCAGTAACAGGATCTGGTATTTCTTTTTACTTGGCCAATTTAGAATTGATGGCACCTTCACTCCTTGCTCTGTGCTGAAGTGAGGGGTGACAATCCTGTAAGGCAGGAGAATGTCAGGGTTAGCTGACAAAAGGGGATCTTTCCTCATTACTTGCCAAGCTAACTTAGAAGATGAGCCCTTCTGTGATGGCTTTGGATAAAATGGACTTTCAGCTTCCCCACATCCGAGTGGTTTTGTTGGGCCTGTTCTACTCCCTGCTGGACCTGCAGGCTGGAGCTTTGCTGATGAGTGGGCTGGAGACTGCCAGAGGAGCAGCCCTGCTGCCATGGGTGGCTGATGCCACTCAACAGGTAAAACTCAAGAAGGCTCTCAAATATCAGTCATGTGGCTGAAAGGAAAGCAGCAGCTCCCATATGTGGGAGGAAGAGGAGAGGGAACTATCCCTGGGTTGTCTGCTCATTGATTTAACTGTGCTCTGCAGTTTCGTAAGCTGGACCCAGATGCCAGGCCGCAGGAATGTGGTTTTGTGTGCTGCTCCTGCCTAGTGACTGGTCCTGGATAAACATCTTAGGCCCGGTGATCTGCTTGGTCACAGCACCACTTGGTGGCAGCGTACCTAACACAGCACCCGACTTCCGAGGAGTGGTGAGCAATAACGGGGGCTGCGAGCACAGCAAAAAACATCTTCCTACAGGCAGACTCTGGGTGTAGGATCGAATCGAGTCCATGCACCCCAGGGATAATTGCTCGTCAAGCAGCTTCAGTGTTTCCTAATCTCTGGTGCTGCAGAGGCAGCTTTCTGCTGTCCTGTGCCCCTCTGTTTAATACTCTGTCCTCAGACACCAAAAGGAAATGGGTGGTGAAGTACATTGCCAACACATGTGCCTGGTTTGGGTATCATCAATCCTTAATTCATGTCTCACGACACAGCATTGCCATGAGCTGGCCCACATGAAAAGGATGCCAGAAATGTCTGCACTTTTCCCCAGGCAGCTGGGCTAGCAGCAATGCAAATGGTGTTCTTAGCAGTGAGGAACTCTGGTGCATTCCCAGATGAAGGTGTACCTAGAGCTGGCTTTGCTCATGTCTGAGTAGCTGCTTCTGTGGGGTATTTGCTTCAGGTCCATTTCACATTTTCAGCAAGGGTCCATTTTTTTTCACCATGGTTAGATGATGCTTGTTTATGGATTATCAGCTGTTGCTGATTTAGTTCCATTTCACTTCTAGCAAGGGATGTTAGCTTAGTGATTTCTTGGTGACAATCTGCATTTGAAAAAAATCTGGTTTTTGGTGGAACATGATCATTTTCCATTATTAGAATACACCTCATGCCTACCTGATGCACGCAGGGCATGGCTTGGGATTCAAGCTTGCAGCTGGCATAATCCTTACTGTGGGAGTTTTTGATAGCTTCCTTCTCTGCTGAAGCATATGGCCAAATTCAAAGCATCTGCTTGGATCATAGTCCCTTTCAGGGATTAATTTGCAATTCTGAGTTTGGCCAGACTTTAATAAGTGTCAGTTTTCAGTCCTCTCTCCTGGCCAATGCTGCTCCTTATATGAACACTGAAGCTCCTTCCCTGTATGCTGTGCACAACAAAGAGGAGTTGGCAGCACTGACAAGCTTCTGTGGCCTGTGATCAGCAAACAAAGTATTCTATTGGCCAGTGCCAAGTTTCAGGTGACTAGTCCAAGTGCTTTTCAGCCAATACAGCTATTGAAAAGTCCACCTTCACTTAACAAGTTTGCCCTCCAGCTCAGCTATCTCATAGCTAAAAAAATAACTGGCACAGACATTTAATAAAGAAAACTAACACAGCAAACTGCTACCTCTGGCTGGCTCAAGCACAGTCTCAGTAAATCAGAGGAGAAGTTATTTTCTTTCCTATTGTCATGTACCATACAAAGTGTGAATTTGCTGTCACTACTGAACATCACTATTCTGGACACTTTCCTTTTAGACAGCACAATTATTTCAGTTATATTGTTGTATTTACCTGCTGCTAATGCTTTGAAGCACCTCTAGGAACTGAAAAGTTTCTTCAATTGGTTTAAATTAATCTGATACAAAAAGGTCTGATGGACTTGCTTACCCACATCTTCTTTTCAAAGGCTATGCAGCTGGAGCTTGCACTCAGAAGATGTTTGTAAGAACATTCTGGAGTTCCAGGAAGATGCCACTTACTGTTTAACCTTGCCCCATGTGTGGACACACCTGCACAGAATTGTTTCATGCTTGAAATGCCCTGTTTGAATGTCCTACATACTTTCAGTGGTCAAGGATGTCTGTGTTGCAAAGGTTACAGGAGGAGTTAGGTATCTTGCCACAACCTATTACACCTTATTCCTTATCTTTTGAAGCAGTTGGCATTAGGCTTTGCTACAAATAGGCTGCTGGGGTGCCTGGCCCTGTGGAGCAGCTCATTTGGTACTTCCCAAGATAACATTTTAATGACTAGCAATGGGACTGGAAAAGCAATCGAGCCCCTGGAGAGGCTGAAGAGCATAAATAGCACTAATAAAACTAACAAAACCATGAACTAATACAGCTATGTTCTGGTTCTGTGATTCTCACCCTGAAGATGCCCGACAACAGCTGAAATTTTGTGTTTCAGGCACAACTGTGTCATCTTTCCAATATTGTGTACCTTGTGACAGGCACTGTCAGGTCAGTGAAACCTTTGGGTGCTCTCCTGTTGCACATATTATTTGAATTTGACTTTTACTAAAGATGTTTAAAGAACTTGCTAAGTGACATATGATGGGAAATATGGATTTAGTATCGTAAGACACAATTTTAAAGAGAGAAAGAGAGAGAGA
>WBNM01001606.1:1923-23129 GCA_013399055.1 Ramphastos sulfuratus
AAAAAGCCATCTATAATTATTTCACTGGAAAGTTCAAATGCAGATTTAGCAACAGATCAGACACAACCACCAGAAGGAAACTGGTTCCAGGAATATATCACAAGTGTTAACATGAACACTGTCTCAGTAGTTCATAAAATTCAATGTATTACAGTTTCAGCCTTTGCAGGCAGGAATCAATAATGGAAAGAAACTATACAATATACTAAGGTAATGCACTGTGCACCTAAGCTTTTTAGGTCACATTAAGAATCCAAGACATTCTCAGGATTGCATGCACAACTATGTCCTTTGTGGGAAGTCCACAAGGCTTAATGTAGGATTTTTTTAAAGTACATGAAGTGCATATTGCGAGTCATGCTTAACCATATGCACCAAATGCCATCACAGCCTTCTTTAACATGCCCTTTCCTATGAGTACACTATCTCATTTTCATTTCTTCTGTCCTTCTGATGCCTTCCTGCCACTCTCCTACAATTCCGTTAAATTTGATCTTCAGCATCTACAAAATAAAAACAAAATACTGATTGTACAGGTACAGGTCCAAACTAGAGAGGCTAATTTCAATCTGAAATGCTCAAAATTTGTGACCTTCAATGGTACATGCCTCACTTGTTTTGTAACACACAGCATGGTGCTTATCCCAGAAGTTCAGCTGGCATCAGGAACTTCAAATCTCATTAAGCCACCCTATGTATCTTAGAAGGTCTATTTTCCTTCTCAAATAGATCCATGAACCTCTGTATCTTAAACAACACACGTTCATACCTGAACTCATATACTCAGATCTAAGTACTGCAAGTAAGACTGTCAAGTGATCTAAGTATTTTCCTGGGTTTTTTTTTTTTTGTTTTTGTTTTTTGTTTTTGGTTTTTTTTTTACAAAAAATAAAGATTAACTATGTTGCTTGGCAAGTTAAGACTTCTACTGTTACCCCCTACCTTCAGAGGCTGCAGCACAGAAGGCTTATCCAGAGCTGGTACTATATCCACATAGCCTCCTGCAATAGCAACTTCTCCAGTCTCCCTTACCTGTAGTGGNGCGTGCCGCCCCCGAGCGCAGGGGTGGGGGGGGGGGGGGGGGGGGGGGGGAAATCACATGAAAGAGATAACACATTGACAAAAAGCCACAGTAGCACAGCAACAAGAGCGTCTTGCTTATATTTTAGAATCAGAGACAAAGAGAAAACTTGAAAGCCTCAGAGTGAAAAACAACCACCCCAAACACGTGTTCTAGTCTTGTGGCAAGTCAGTATACTATGCTTTGCACATAGCCCTTTAAACAAAACTACTACATTTCAGTATTCATTTCTCAAGAAGCAGATATTCTGTCCATGAAATGGTAGAAAAACCTTATTTATCTGAAAATTTACCTCCAGTTTTATAAGTTATCATTGTTACTTCATAAATAATTCTGAGAAATACATTCTAAATTTTTTTCCTTGATGTAGATACACAGTTGTCAAGAGTTCATCTATGCGGTTTCACTATCTCCAGGTGCCTTACACTGTACTTGACACAAGTTTTTAAGCATTGCAAAACCAGAAGAATTACAAGAAGAAAGATGAAAAATACCTGAATTACTTCTGTTTTTTTTTTTGAGTAGTTAAACCAGAGAAGAAAATTCATATAGAAAGTTCTCATAATAATGATTAAGACCTTTGTCACCTGCTTACACTGCACTTGAGATAACACTGAAAATGGATTTAAACCAAAATATTGAAGTCTACTTTTAGTTTGACTTAACCAGTTTATTACAAGACAGCTTTACTTCAAACTACCTAACACACAGTAAAAAACAAAATTTTGCACAATTTGTAACTGTTGAAACAAACTGTTTTGCTATAAGCCTGTTAAACACTTTAATTTCTCTCCAAAATACTACCCCACAGTGTAGCAAAATCCCCAAAAACTCTACATATCAGCAACTGTTAAGTCGTAGAATCATAGAATGGTAAGGTTGGAAGGGACCTCAAGAATCATCTAGTTCCAACTCCCTGCCATAGGCAGGGACACCTCCCACTAGTACAGGTCACTCAAGGCCTCATCCAACCTGGCCTTGAACACCTCCAGGGAGGGAGCAGCCACAACCTCCCTGGGCAACCTGTGCCAGTGTCTCACCACCCTCACTGGAAAGAACTTTCTCCTAACATCCAGTCTAAATCTCCCCTCTGCCAGTTTAAACCCATTGCCCCTCATCCTGTCATTACAAGACCTTGTAAATAGTCCCTCCCCAGCCTTCCTGTAGGGCCCCTTCAGATACTGGAAGGCTACTATAAGGTCTCCTGGTAGCCTTTGTTTCTCCAGACTGAAGAGCCCCAACTCTTGTAGCCTGTCCTCAGATCTAGCCTTTAAGAACAACAAGATATCTTGCTTTGTTTACAAATTCCAAAAGGGCTTGAATGGATACAATGAATTCTGTTAATTTACACCATATATGCAAACCCTCAAAAGCAAACACCTAAATTCTAGAAATTCAGTTAAGACTGAATGGTAGCACCTTTCAAATATAGCTAAATATAGCTATGCCATCTGCAGGCATCTCCAAAGTTCATCTGAGGTATTACACTACACTACTTACTATTAGTAACCAGAGATGGTGAGTTTGTATATAGTAGCCTTGATACTGTCATTCTGAAATCCTACAACTGCTGACATTCATCAAGTTTGTAAACAATATTTACTTGTTAAAAAAAAAAAAAAAATCTATTCTACAAAGCTGAATTCCTAAGGAAATAGCAATCTTATGTCCTTACGATGAGTCTTCTCATTTGACTTAGCCTGCAAAATCCTCCTTGCAGCTGCAACTACTCCCACTGCTGCAACTGAATCCACTGTTACTCTCACTAATTAACAGCTGGTTACAGTTTTACAAAGACAGCAGTGCAAACCTTTGTCCAACCAAAGCAATGTAAATTCCATCTGCATAAGCCATTACATATTGACGAACATCAGTAACAAATCATAGATTAAGTGACAGTGTCCCAGGATGCTACAACAGAAGTAATAAAAAATTATTTTTCACCTTTACATGGAGTATTTTACCCTTAGCTTCCAGTAAGTATCCTACCAAGTGCAGGAGACAACAACTACAGGATAGTCACACAAAATGGAGAGTCAAGAAAATAATAAAACCATCTTAATCTAAAAAACTGTAAATTCCTTTTTACTGCAGTTACTATGTCCAACTGCTATGATACTTCCATTTGTAAGCTGTTCTGTGTATATCCAGCTTAACTCAGTTAAAGCTGAACGTGTAGAAGCTTGCCTGCATAAACTAACTCTCAGAAGCTGATTTAAGGTAAAAAAAAGTCCAAAAAGATGGATACACAAGACTATGATTAACTACAAAAAGCAAGTACAAGCTATGCTAAGTGAGAATGATTGGGTTTTTTTCCCTCTTTCAGAATGGACAAGCACAGAGAATGCAACACAATGAAACAAGATCTCTTACAATGAGTGTATTAAGTCCTATTACTGTAATGGTACTTTTACTGGAACGTTAGTGACACCATAAAACAAAAATATTTAATTTTATTCAAATAATTTCTTTACAAAACTTTGTTCAATGATGTGCCTGATAAACCACATTTTTGCTTTTCCAAATATACCCGTATCTTAACCAATACATCTTTTTTCCACTGATCATAATAGTGAGGGTGTTCTGACCTTGGTCTGAAAATGGATTCTGTTTCCTTCCTTCCACATTTCTGTCTGTAAAGTTTGTCCTGGAAAGACTGGCTTCGCAAAGCGAACCTAAAGAGAAAAATCCAAACAGTACAGAGGTGTGAACCAACTGGTTATGTCTACACTCAAAGTTTAAAAGCATAGGTGCTGCTGAAATAAAAAATGGAAAAGAGAAAAATCAAGTCAACTAGCAATGTGGAAAGCTTAAATATTTAACTGAACACCACACTAGGCAGAGGCATGAAAACACATGCAGCAGTACGTCAAAGCAATGGTGGCAGTTAAGAGAATGCAAAAAGGCTTTTCCCACCCTGAAGCCTTTTTTTTTTTTTTGATAGTAAAGCCAGAAAAATCTAAAAATTAACTGCAAAGAATGAACACACAGACCTTGATTGCCTTGAATCTCTCCACATCATTATTTGCAAACTGCTTCAAAACGTTTCTTGCAGCAAACCCAAAGGTGCATAGTCCATGAAGTATAGGCTTCTTAAATCCTATTTCAAAAACAAACATTTTACCATTTGTAACAAAAAGAGAGAGAAAAAAAATGGCCATGTTTCATTTATGCTGACATTTTTGGTCGCGTTTCCTCACACATCTAGGTTTTCGCACAAAGCTGAACCTTGGTAGAAGATAATCTTTATGTTACAGCTGAAGCTTTTTCCAATCCTGTGTAAGTCTGACAAAATAAACATTTGAAAACTGAACTGATATTTGATAAAGTGCAATGGTTAAGTTTTAAAGATGTTGTTGGTATTCATTATGCTCTGATCCCTTAATAGATTATTCTGACCTGACAGGGCACGTGAACAATAATTGATCACACTTGCAAGAGTCCATGGAATCAAGACAGGTGTGTCAGAGCTTTTGTTGGAATTTATATGCCACTGTTGGCTGCAATAGCCTGGTTTTCCTGAGCAATAAATGACTCCTATTAGCATCTACATAGCATGAGAAGTTTTCCCAAGAGATAATAACAGCTGTCAGGAGAAAAAAAAAAAAAAACCACAAAAAACTAACAAAAACACCACAAAAAAAAAAAAAAAACCCCAAAACCAACAATCAAAAAAACAAAAAAAAAAAAAAAAAAAAAAAAAAACCAAAAAAAAAAAAAAAAAACCCCAAAAAAAAAAAAAAAAAAAACCAAAACCAACAAAAAAAAAAAAAAAAAAAAAAAAAAGGAAACAGAAGAAAGTCTGCACAGAAGAGAATCAGAAGATGTATAAGAAACCACTTTCAAGACAGAGACAAAAAAGCCATTAGGACTGAATCCTGGGAAAGATGGGAATTACAAGACATAGCTCAAAGGAAAGAAAGACTAGCAGGAGTAAGGATGAAACCCAGAAATTCTGACTCATTAGGTTAGGACTTACAATGTACAGGCTTAAACAAATGTAGGTCTGTTTTCTCACTATATGTATTCTACACCAATTGTCCTGCCATTTCATTTGTATAAAGTATTTGAATATGTATACCTCAAATAGCACAAATATTTCTGAAAGCGCAAAGACACCATGCAATCAATTTTAAAACAGCTTACTGGCATTATTTTAACTATATCAGTATTCAATATCTCTCATACAGAGTATTATAGTGACATTTAGCTCTTTAAAAGCTTAGTTCAGTTCACCATGTAAGAACCGAAAGACACCACTATTTTCAGAACTCCAGAAGAGAAATATATATGGCCTCAGTATTTTATTTACAAAACTAGTGTATACTCAAATAAAAACCTATAAATCAAGTCTTTCTATCAAGACTGAAATGAAAACAAAGTAAATGTTCCTTTCACTTTTAGTATCTCAGAAACACAAGCTATAGGAGTAAAAGCACAAGGATATAAACAGGTGTCCTCACGTAGTGTATCTCCTCAAAACTTTTTTCACATTAAGGCTTAAAAATAATCCTGGAACAATCTCTATGCACTACACTGAATACTTCCTACTCCCTCATCTACAGAGTTAGTTTCATTTTCACACTGTCTAAAGTGTCAGCACTCTGTCTGAGTAGGTCGAAGATTTCTATTCCTTTTGGGTTTTAGAATTTTTATAGGATTACCATCATTATTTTAAACACTGGGGTTTCAATTACAAATATGTATTTCCCCCCTCCAGCATCTTCAAGAGTAATTGGATGATTTTAATCTAAATATTTATCAAAAATCACCAGCTAAACAAAACAAAAAAAAAAATTTCCTAAACCCAAAACCCAACACAATGGTTTAATAAACTGGGTAAATCTCTTTACAGACACTAATATGTGGTTATCATTATTTATTAAGACAAATTTCCATAAAAGAGAGTTAATTTAAATTATTAGATGTATTTGTGGAAGTGATCTGAACAAGGAAGCTTGGTAAGTACACCATGCAATGATACTTACATATTAAAATTATGTCACCAGAGATTTGCGGATGAAAATTACAGACACTTATCTTCACGTAAAGTTTATGACAACTATATATTCAGGAAAATTTCTTAAGTAAATGAAATTGCTGTCTGCCTTGAGTAATCACACTATGCTACTAGCAAGGCCTTAAAAAAAATGTAAAAGGCCTTATAACAGATAATTAAGAAAATAGACCCTTCTTTAGTAATTACATCTCTGCAAGAACAAGTTGACGTAGCCTCTGTTCTGTGCTTTGGCATGTAGTATTAAACAAATTACAGCACTAGCAAGAGTTGCAGTTAAGCAATTTTATAGGGAAGAAGTGCTAATAAACTTTCTCTCACCCTCCTGCAAGTTACTAGGATTGGGAAGCCTACACAGAAGCATAAAAAAATTCTACCAAGACCAACATAATTTCAAAATTACTTGGAAAGAATTATCTATCAAAGAATTAATGGAATTCTTTCTGAACCTGTTGACAAGTCAATTATTTATAATTATGTAAAACAGACTGCAGAAATGGGACAGTACCAACATATAAGACCTGAAAGGAAAACAAGGTGGGAGCCAGGCTTCCATTGTAGGTAGAGTCCAAGCACCCTTTAAACATTCCTAGCTACAAGAAGCAAGGCTTTAAAGTGAAGACATCTAATGGTAGCACTGAAACAAGTTATAAAACAGCACTGCTTATTCCAGCTTATTAAAAGATGTACAGACTAAGTGAAAAGAAGATTAAAAATACATTTTATACAAGTATTAATAAAATGGTATTCCTCAGCTCACCTCCAAGAGCGGCAAAACTTGGATCAACATGTAAAGGATTCCAATCCCCACTCAACCGATACAAGGCAGCCTGCAGAAACAGAGAAAGAAAAATGTAAGGTTAGCTGTGCTTGGCAGCAATAAGTAGTCACTCAAAAACTAAGACAGAATAACAAATTCATCACAATCTATTTCAGTAGTAGTGAGATAACATAGTTTACAACAATGCAAGTACAATAGAAATTAAATCTTATTGAGCAGACAAACTGCCAAAGCGCCAGTGAAATGTGCCAAGAACTCTGTGTGGTCCTGGTACACAAGAAAATAACAGAACTGCTTAATGGGAGGGAAAAAACAACCTACTCTGCTGACACACAGATCTGGCTTCACCAGAACTTGGCAACAGCGAGGTAAAATTTGTCTGCAGGTTCTTTAGCTTGAGGTGTCATTTTCAAGAGTCTTATACCATGATAGATTCGCCCACAATTTAAAAGAAAATCAAATATTGAAGGAGTTTCAATTTGTAAACAAAGAAACTACTGTACTTTTTCAACACAGAAAAGATCAGAGGAATCTCAAAGATTCCTTTCCTTTTAAGAGTAACGTGACTAATTGTGATACATTTCTCAGCAGCTTCTTGGATAGCTGGTCCCAATACTAAACACAAACAAATCCCCAGAGTAACAGGCCAAGCCTTCTACAAGATTTTTGGTTCTCTTCCACTAGGAAAAAGTAGAGAGAGACTGACTTAGCATGTTGTATATGCTGTGAACATAAATAAACCTTATAATGGTCACTGAACTTCAGTTTTCTGTCTCTATATGGCCACGGCATTTATGATATCACATATTATATTTGCTGTATGTGTACAGTGTCCAGCACTTCATAGTATGAGAAGTGTGACAAGCCAATCTGTGCATCTCTCTGGACTACAAACTTAGACCAAATTGCAGCGCAACTCAATGACTAAATGACTGTGGAATACTCTCTAGCACAGTATTCCAAAAAAGAATCAAGAAAATTAGTAGATCACTTTAACTATCATTGCCAATGAGTTTAAGAATTTTAATAGTTTTATATGACAGCTTTTACAAATTGAACATTGATTTAATTGAAAAGAGCTTTTAAACAAAAAACAAGTTCTATTGTAATCAAGTGCATTCCTGGCCTTTGGAACCTTGTAACTAAGTATTTTCTCCCAGCATTTTGCCCTGGGGTCATAAAACGTGGTAAGTATTTACCCAAGCTAACAGATTTCTCAAAGGGAAGAAAGAATATAAAATAAAGACTCCTTAAAGGAAGTGTTTTCTGATACCTGTTTTAACACTGTGTCTTTTACCAAATCTGAAGCAGTGTAACTAAAGACGTTCTGAACTCATATTATCATTTTAATCCATAATTAACATTTCATTTTTAATCTGTTAATATTCAGATCAATTTCATCAAGTATTTACGACTTCCACATTAAGCTCCAATTGTCTTCTCTTTGTCCTGCTAGCATTCACTAGCAGAGCAAATGTTTTCTGAGTCTCAGTTACAGTGGAATGTAAAAGAGTTTGTCTGCTTTTGGTTTCAGGGTTGGATACACACACTAAAAATGGCAAGAAGAAATCCTAAATAGCAACATAGTTTAACCACACAATATTAGAAAGGCAAATACTGAGGTAATAATTCTTCTTGACTGCTTACACTGTCATTTAACCTTTCTGAAAAACGTCCTTTAGAAAATAATGGTTTGTTTACTTACGTAATATACCATCACTGGATCTGAAATTAACTGCAATTCTAGTTTCATCCAAAATATGTATTTATTATAATATTTGGTTGTAATTATCTTCTAACTGATCCTATAAATTCTTTGGGAAACAGTAAAGACTGGAAAGCTCACACTAATGTAAGACCACAATTCAGACACGCTTGAGTTTGACCTTCCAGAAGGGACAAAGAAAAGAGCAAACAATTTGCTGAAGGAATAGATAACCTGAAACTAATCTTATATCATCACAACAGAGTAGAAATACTTGAGTCAACTCATCAAGAGCAAATCTTGCCTGACAAATTTAGTGGCTTTTTATGATGAAGTCATGGCAACAGTGGATAAGGGAACCTGAGTAAGTTGTTTGACTGTCCCACATGACATCCTGGTCACCAAACTGGAAAAACAGGGACTTGATGGGTGGACCACTGCTGGATAAGGAATTGGCTGGATGGTCACACACAGAGAGTGGTGATCAAGGGCACAATGTCCACCTGGAGACCCGTGACAAGTGGCATCCCTCAGGGGTCAGTGCTGGGACCAGTGCTGTTTAACATCTTTGTCAGTGACATGGACAGAGGAATCGAGTGCACCCTCAGCAAGCTTGCAGATGACACCAAGCTGTGTGGCACAGTCGACTTGCTAGAGGGCAGGGATCCATCCAGAGNCTGTTCTAGTGGCAGGTGTCCCTGCCTATGGCAGGGAGTTGGAACTAGATGATCCTTGAGGTCCCTTCCAGCCTTACCATTCTATGATTCTATGACTTGATGAGAAAAATTAAGCCTCCTGAAGGCAGTATTTTTCAGTGCCAAGACCCTTCAGCTAACAACAAAAAAGCTGTATGGGCTGCAAAGTGATCCCATTCCACAGAGGCTGTTCCATAGGCAGTACCCAAGAAGCACATGGTGAAGCACGGTTCTGGTTGAGAGTAGAACAGGAAAGCAAACTGAGATAACATAAATATTTACACTTTACTGCACCACTAAGGTAGCCAGGGTGATGAGTGGAAAGAGAGAGCTGGGAACAGGCTAATAATTGCCATCCATGGAGAGCACCTGCTCCCTCACTTACTGTTGTTCTCTCCTATGTCAGTTCTCACACAGAAGAGAAATGGGGTATTAAGAGTGCCACCACACTCCTACTTGCACACATAAGAAACCCAGAGCAGTAGGTGTTCAAAGAATGTGCACATGCTGATCTTCTGACATGCTGTGTCTTTACCTGCACGTAACTCTTCCTTTGATTAGTAGTTTAAACTGTGGTTTCATGGTTCAAAGGTAGAGATAAGCAGCTCTAATGCCACCAGTATCAGTTATAACATTAAGAAAGAGATTTTAGTGAGGAACAAATCCTTAGCTCCTTTAAAAATAAATCCAAACCAGAAAACTTGACAACTTAAAGAATTGATCTTTATAGAAATCACCACTCTTGAGAACTAGAAAATAAGAACTGCCAGATGTAAAATAATTAAATATCTAAATTACTTTAAAACTAGATTAAAATTCTAAGCTCTCACTTTCATTTTCCATTAATTTTTATTTTTATGAAAGCTATCAGTAGGCTATTTTTTAAAAGGAACTGCTATAATAAATTTTAATTCAAACTAAATTAACACTTAGTTGTAGTACTGGAAAGCTGTATTTATGTAGGGCAAAAAAAGACAAATTCATGTTTTAAGCTCAAATCTAGCTATGCAGCTGTTACTTACTAAAGCTGTAGTAAGAACCAGCCATTTATTTGGAGTGATAATAAGCTCTACTTGGGAGACAAGATTTCTCCTAAATGCATTTTGGGATTACTGTAGTAAAAAGTACTCGCCTTTTGTGAACGAAATAAATGTAGCATTTAGGAGATAATTACATTCAAAGAATTACGTGGGATCAACATATTTCAATAGAAGCCTGATGTATGAATATGGGTGACAGCACTTTTCTTTTTGTACTTTCAACAACTAGAGTGGCACTGGTCATAGCTAGCACACACATACGCTGAACTGAATAAAACAATGACACAGTAGGTTATTTTAGATCCAGTGCAGTCAAGTCAGGTCTGCCAACAAACTTATTTTCGTTTACCACAATCTTTGGTATTACTTCATTACATAAATTACGTTCCACATGAGAACAGACTTGTTTTAAAGCCTTGTTGGCTCTGCTTTCTATATTCCTTGAATAATGGCACTTCCTGAAGTCCTGAATAATAGCATTAAGAAAATAAACCCAAAAACTAAAAAAAAGAAAAAAAAAAACCAAAACACACACACACCCCAAACAAACAAACAAACAAACAAAAAGATGCATCCTTGGAGGATGACAAGAGTCAATCGATGTGAGGCATTAAATTGAAGTCAGTCATAATATGGTTAGATTGTTCTCCAATTAATAACACAAACTGTCAAGTCTCATTTCCTAACAATTTAGGATTTCTGCCAGACCACAAAAGAAAAGGCGATATCCAACCTGTCTTTGCCAATTTTTCAGTCTTGCCTGCAGATTGCAGTAAAGGTCAGTGGTAAAGATAGCAAAAAGAGGAAGGCAACTATCCATATATTTACCCTTCTAATCTACCCTACCAAGTCTATATGTATAAATGTAAATGCATACATGTGTGTGTACCTGAATGTACATGTACTTTAACAGCTTATTTAAAGTTGGAGCAAGCAGTCAAGGCAATCTAATAAAGAAAAAATAGCCACAAATTTCAGCCCAGACAGCTATCCATGTCCTAGGATGCATCAAGAGAAGTATGGTCACCAGGGCAAGAGAAGTGATTCTACCCCTTTACTCTGCTCTAATGAGACCCCATCTGGAGTACCGTGTACAATTCTGGAGCTGCCAGCACAAGAAGGACATGAAACTGTTGGAGCATGGTCAGAGGAGGACTACAAAGATGATCAGAGGATTGGAGCACCTCTCCTGTGAGGACAGGCTATGAGAGTTGGGGCTTTTCAGCCTGGAGAAGCACAGGCTACTAGAAGACTTTGTAGTACCCTTCCAGTATCTGAAGGCGGCTTACAGGAAGGATGGGGAGGGACTATTCGTAAGGTCTTGTAGTAACAGGACTAGGAGTAATGGGTTTAAACTGGCAGAGGGGAGATTTAGACTGGATGTTAGGAGGAAGTTCTTTACAGTGAGGGTGGTGAGACACTGAAACAATGTTTGGTTGGATGAGGCCTTGAGCAACCTGTTCTAATGGGAGGTGTCCCTACCTATGGTGGGGGGTTGGAACTAGTTGATCTTTGAGGTCTCTTCCAAACTAAACCATTCTATGATTTCAATAAGCTCTGATATACATTAGAACAATGAACATTTCCAGTTAAACTGGCACTGCTGATGCTTCAAGGGCTCAGTTTAGCACAGTACTTAAGTGATTCACTGTACTTAAAATTAAGAAGCTACTCTTTGACTGCCATTTGCCATATCTTCTTTTTTAATTTATTGTCTCTGTAGGGGTAAGGAGACATATTAGAGTGATTGCTAGAAAGATCAAAGGGTTCATTTGTTCCTCCAGATAACCAACTACTGTTTTCAAAAGTAGGTGTATGCAGAAAAACAAAATAGACAGTTTGAGTTACTCATAATAGTTTCAAACACCTAAATATATTTTCTGGAAATCTGGATCACACACATGATTCTGTTCTTAAGCAAAAACTGTAATTAAGAAACACAAGTGTATAACTTCCTAGACTAATTCAAAGTTGTATATTCTTAGTGGTCTGCACTACCCGCACACTACCTTCCTTTCATAACTTTGACTCCCATAAGAATTCCTAAAACGTTCCATTAAAACACCTTCACAAACACAGCTATAATCAAGTATTTTAGGTATAAAAACACACAACATCTTTCCTCCTTCCTCACTCTGCATTATTTATGTCTTTACTGTTTACCTCTACTGCATATTTTTCAAATTTCAAATCAACACATATATTCTGGCACAGGCTCCACAGAACGTTACCCATTTTTCACTAGCATGGCGAAAGTAAAAGAAGGCATTCCTTTAAGTGCCTCTCAATCAAAAAGAACAAACTGCTTTGGTCTGGGGAACTTCAAAAGTAATAACAATTTTTATATTCTTTACTAAGGAAAAGGGGTAGTGAAGACCACCTTGTTTAAGTGAAATGACTGCCAAGCTAGTACCTTTTCTTCTTTTACCATATAAACATGCAAAATTCTAGTATCATCTAGGCCCTCATTCGCTTTTCAAATTTGACATAATTAGAAAATTATATTCTGATCTTCCCAAAAATAATATAAGTCGAGAAAGTATGGAGGCAGAGTTGTTGTGTACCAAATCTTGAAACGAGCATTATAACATGTAACAAACTTTTGAAGTAATCTCTATTACAATTGTTAACTCACTATGTCAAGAGTTTGTCGAGCATGAACTGCTTACTGGAATCTCTACAGAAATTAGGAAAACATCACCAAATCCTTGTAATGGCTTTGCATGCCTTTGTTTTCCACTGTCCTCTGTTGTTAAGCACTCTTTCCTGGCATGCTTTCCTTATCTGTGAATCCACTGCAGCACTTCATTATCTCTATCATGACACAAATTATTTATGCTACAAACAGAGGAAAAATCACCTGCAGCTCTCAGGAGGCTCTCTGCTGTTCTCTGAAGTTAATTTAAATTTACATGTTTCCAGGCAACACTGTACTACAATCTTTACAGATCAGGACATAAAAAACCCATTTGTCCTGTAACTGTATTTTCCCCATCCATGCACATGTTTTCATCATCTTCTCTCACATGACTTTATTGCACTCATTCATAAAACAACCTTAGCTCAAACCACCTTCCTACCATTTTTTCAAATTCTAATCTGTTTAAAATAAGCATCAAAACTCTCCAAGGAAACAAATAAAGCTAGAAACAGCATTATATTGAAGAAGAAATGGTTAATGATTCTTTTTTCTAACTACAGATACATTCTCTTAAAAACACACACCAACGTTCACATACACTTAAAAGTAAAGCACTGACTTACAGTTCTGAATCTGCTGACAACAGGTAGAAAATATTTTACAGCAGATTTTAGTTTAGGCATTTATTAGGCTGTTAAACAGTTCCCATGCACTTCTTTAAAAGACATCTTGGAAAGTAAAGAAGTTTTTATTGCAAAGTCCACCCCTTTTCCACAAATTAGATTTGTACAGAATTGTCTTTGTAATTGTTTCCAGTTACATTAAGAGCTGCAATAGCTGATCTTGACGTAGTGAAAACCAAACTCTGTTAACTAACTAAAACAGTATGAGCAAGGGCACTGCAGGAATGAGAATGATTCAGGTCGGGAAGGACACTTCTGCAGCATTAGTCACTGAATGCTGATGATGCCATCTGAAACATGGCAGGTGCCAATTATGTTATCCTCTTTCTGAGAAAATGGAAAATAACCATTTTTTTCAAACCTTTTTTTTTCAAAAAGCCCAAACCACTAAATAGCAGCAATTTTGTTACACACTGTCAGTCAATGCTTGATTTACACCTGGAACAGAAGGCTTTACATATCTTGTGTATTTTAAATCCTATCAGATTAATCTAGGTATGAACTCACTGAATTTATTTAAATTTCCCTGAACTATTAAAGTATCTTTATATTCCCCAAACTGTTTGTTGTTTGGTTTTTTTTATGCCACTTACTGTATCACATTCTCAAATGCCATCATTGGGGATTATATGCCACTCCCTTAAATACTAAGCAATTTAAAACGTTTCAAACATTTATAAATGCCCTTACTTTATACACTGGAAAATATAAGACTGCAGAAAAGGTTTTTATTTTCAGCAGCACAAACCAATTCCAGACCCAGTTCTTCAAAATGTATCACATTTTTAAAGCATACTGTACAAACTCAGTACAGACCTCCTATGAATTTAATTTTCAGCCAGTGATGCTCATAGACCCTCCTCCTGCTAGTTCTAATTTCAGATTTCATCTTTCTAATCCCATCATCTCATCCTCTCCTCACAGTCATTGATTAAGAAACACCCATGCCTGAGTACTTTGGGATATCTGAGTAACAGCTGCCCGCAGGCCATAAGAGTTTTATTGACAAAGCAAAGAAAATCCATCTTCAGAAACTGCAGCGCAAGTCACTAATCCCCATATCATTTTCCTGTCATTGTTTTTTCTCAGAATACAATTTATTGCAACAAATAACAGGAAAACTTAAATCCTACACTATATCATCTTATGTCTAGAGCCCTCTCTTTGCCTGTGGAAGGAGTTCTTGAAGGAGATGGAGATTCATGCCTGCACGACTGAAAACTGTATTAAGAAACCACTGGATACAAAGGGTATTAAGACTATTAACAAAGCAAGCTTTATTTGGATTTTTTTCTCTTTTTAGAGATGCTGAAACATCTAAAACAGTGGTTTAGTTTTCCAAAGGAAAGCAACTTAAAAATTACAGGATATCAAAATGCTGTTCCTCCAACAGACTAGTTACAGTCTCAGTTTCATTGCCTTCAACAAGGAATTCAGAAGTTCCTGAAAGCAAGGATGGCAAATTTTCCTGACCCTGGAAACCACTCAGAGTATCATGTGCTTGAGATACTCAGGTTGCATGGA
This sequence comes from Ramphastos sulfuratus, assembly GCA_013399055.1. Taxonomy (NCBI): domain Eukaryota; kingdom Metazoa; phylum Chordata; class Aves; order Piciformes; family Ramphastidae; genus Ramphastos; species Ramphastos sulfuratus. The sequence continues at coordinate 17,091 of WBNM01001606.1, forward strand.
AAAATAGCTCTGGCAAAAATTTATATGAAAACTCACATGAAACTGCTCTGCAGAGACTTACAGGGGGAACAGCAGAATGGCAGGGTAAGACATCATATTTTCCAAAATCTATCTTTCTTTTTTTTAACGTCTATTTCTCCTTTTATAAATGTAAGTAACAAACACAGAGTCAGACGTTAAAGCAGGAGAATGCTTTGGTGAAATACATAATGCTGTTGCATGAGAATAAGAGAATTTTTCAAGAGGCAGTATTTCTTACAACAATTAAACATGCTGAAATGAACTGATACTAATAAATATTTGGAAGTCTTGCAAACCCCATGTTACAACTGTTTTTTATGGGCAAACAGGACAAGTAGCTTTCAGCAGAAAGCAGGAGGAACAGGGAATAGTAAAACTTCAATGACTTCCTGAAAAACTCAATCTTCTGGGCTACCATTATACTGTTCACTTATTGCCACAACATTATGTATTCTCAATATTAATTCTGGTATTTGGAGATAGAGGACACTATTTCTTCGGAGGCAGCTTGCACAAGATCAGAATCCTGGTTTTCCACAACTAAACAAAATGAAATAAAACACAGATAGAAAGCCCTCAACAAGCTCACGACTTTGTATTTATCTCCTTCCTCAAAAACTGCCTCTCACTAGGACATCACCCATTTTAAAAACTTACTGAAGCTTATTTTGTCCGTCAACAGAAAATGAATTCCCAAAAAATCATCGCATTTGGGAATGAAGTGAAAAGAATGCTCTACAGAAACAAAACTCTCCAGAGATACAGGTCGTTCACTGTCTGTGATTCTCAATTGCATTATGAGCCATCAAGCAAAATTAGTTTGATTAATTTAAGGCCCTGATTTGATAACTAATAGGACAAAAGTAGCTTGGTGATACTGAAGCTCTGTAACTACATTAAATATTCCCTACAGGGCTGAAATTGAATGATTCATTTCTTGCTAAACGGCTAATAGTCAAACACTTTCTAGTCATCTTGATCTTCTGTCAAAAGACCTATTTTATTCAAAAGATTTATGGTAGTATATCTAGTACAGTATACCTCAGGCTGCAGACAAAGAACAAGCTAAAAAATTGCCACAGAACATCCACAGCTCTACAGGGCAAGGCACAAAACAAGTCACCTAGTTCTTTGTGGAAAAAATCATGAACACACAGAAGTGGTGTTTTACGTCCTTCTTCAGCAGGATGCAAATTTTAAGCCTTAAAGCCTTTTAGAAGGTCACACAGTACTTCTAAATTTTTCTTAACCATTTTTCATCTCTAAGCAGCTTACACCATGGTACAGCAACTCATTCATAAACACCAGTTGTTTTTTTAAAGAATGCTTCAGTCTTTGATACCACGAACCAAAAGGGTTAGTTTGTTCTATCAACGGTCACTGACCTAACACTTTTTTTTTTTTCTCAAGGAAATGTAGGTAGCTGTACCCTCCTGTGTTCTGCTGAACACACGGTGAAAGATAAAACAGTTATTAGCTCTCTGTTTCCAGTATCCTCTACACTAAACAGTGCTTCCTACTGTCTGAAAACGTTTAAAGCATTCTTCCTCTTGGAAAAAAAATTAACCCAGTGTAGCTGAGTTAGAACTGAATATAACTTTCAAGATAACCACAGACATTGATTAAATTAAATATAAGAATAATCACTGTAAACATTTTAAAAATATACATGATAGTCTGCTCATCAGGAAGCTTACTACATTGTCATACTATGAAAAATTAAGGTAAAACAATGCTAATTATGAAGTACAGTTCAGCCTCGTAATTGTCGTAACACAAAACCTTGAGTAGTGAATGGCACAACTACCACTGGAAACCAACACAGTCCAAGTGAACTCAAATGCCACTTGCAAACCGATTCTTTTAGTCTGTCTCTCACCCTCTACTAATCCAAAAGCTGAATGGCAATGTTTCTATCTGCCAACATCTTTTTTGTTTAAACACTTAAGAAAAATAAATGTTTCAGGAACTTCAATTAAACTTGTGTGTCTGTTTCCATTTGTCATTCACGGTCACATAACTGCAAAATCTTGGCTAACTGTAAAAAAATGGGTAACATTTCCCCAAGCTGTCCTCCATGTGAAAGTCTGTATTCCTACACAAAGTTCCTGAGTTCTGCACATTCTTCTTCCTGTACACAAGCATCATCACTTAAGCACAGATGTTAACGAGTAACCTGGCAGATAAGCCTTCTCATGATTCTTGCAGTCTGCTGGCTGTGGCTCCTGCAAAATCTAACTGGAGAAGAATTCTCTTTATCTACCTACCTGTCACAGTAGATGTTAAAATAAAAGGTAGTGGCTACTCTGTGCCATTTCCTTCATTTCAAAAAATGAATTTTGCACTACCAAAGTTTCCCTACTTCTGCATTAAGAGGTTTATTACCTTATATCTCATGAATTTAGCATTATATACACAGTAACGAATGAGTTTAAAGTTCAGAAACAAAGATTACCACATGAACAAGGTGATCACAAATGTCATCTGAATATCAATGGACCACCTATCAATTCCAATATAACCATACAGAGAATATGAACATCCCAAAACTCAAAGTAAATACCTGAAACTACTGGGTCATTAGGATTTCTGTATCTTATTTTATAAAGTGCCAGCTGCTAGAGACCACCTTCCACTACATTTAACCACCTCCCAGGAACAAAGTGCTCTCTCAAAGTTCCTTGCTTCTTGCTCACTGTGGAAACGGTATTGCTATAGATTTCTGTCACAGACTGCTTCTCTGCCCCCCTTTCTGTGTATTCAAGCAACTGTGGCAGTCTGCTCCTGGAACAGGATGTTGTGGTTCAGAGACCACTTGGGTGCCTACACTTATGCCAGCTAAAGGCAGTCGGTACCACCCTCACAATAGTCTGCACAAACAAAAGCTGCAGCAGAGATCACTTGGAATGCTGGGGGCACTCACCACTCAGCAACCACTCTAACATGATGCGTGGGTGCCCCAGGAACGACTGAGGTTAGAATGCACCTATGCCAACACAAGAGCAGCATGTGATCTGCACGAACATGTAATTAATAAATCCATAATCATTCTAGCCATTCTGGTGTCAGTTTCCCTCATCTCACTCCTTACCAGTCCCTAAAGAACCTCCTGTGAACCTTTACTCAGGATGGGTCATAACTCTCACCTTGTCAACTTTCAATGAAGCCATGTGTGACGTCATGGTAGGCCTAAACAGGCCTCCTGGGCTTGTACATGTCCTGGCTTGTGCAGACATGTTTTTCTGCTGTTTTGGGGAGAGAGCAACCGCNGAGTTTTGTTAATATATGTTTAATAGTTATTTCCAGATCCTGTTATAACCTGTATATAGTTTCCTAACGTTGCAAAGAGCCTGTTACTATTGTTATTATTAAATGGTGGTAGGGGGTGGTGCGAGTTCCGATTATTTAATATTAATAAATTATATATTAATATTTTTATAATATCGTCTCGCAGTACCTAATTACCCCTCCCCGACATGTACCTCCTGCATTGATGCTGTGAATTTTAGGATGCAGTAAGTATATTGGTGATAGAAATGCTGATCTAAGCTCTCTTTCCTGGTTTAAGTGTGTAGGGCTAAGTCAGATTCCAAACACATGACTCAGTGGATGGGACTTTTTAGTTATGCCATGTATAATCAGAAGTTAAGCAGACATCAGTTACCACAGTTCAGCAGATGCTCTACATAGTACCTGCACCACCAAAAGCTACAGCCTTCCGCCATGACTAAGGTACTTTTGAAAATACTACTCAGGGTCTTAACGTAGGTAGCTCCAGAAACTCCTGTCTTACTTGTCTGACATCTGCGTATGTTTACCTTTAGAGATTGACATATTTATTTACTTGCTTGATTTATTTGCTTCTGAACTAGTGAGACTGCAGACAGAAGCATAACCAGACTGTATCTGGCAGTATTACAGGTTTACCTGACTAAAAGTAATTTAGCTTTTTCAAATGGTGAACTTTTTCCTTTTTTGGTCATGATGTGTTTGCTTACACCATTTGTTGTTAATTTCACAGAACTGCAACAGTGAACACACCACCTGGCACAAATTTTAGCTTCACAATGTATATATACACACACAGACATATACACATACAAATAAACATACATAAATGACTGAGGTATAGCAGAAAAACTGAACAAGTAAACATCAAGACTTCTTTCTCCAACAAATCAAACATTTCTGCACCTAGAGCATACAAAACTTTACCTGATCAGCTGTTGTGACATCAGAAATTACAGCATCAGGGGGTCTCTTGGGTGGATCTGCTGTTACCTAAAGTAAAAGTAACAGTATTAGTATTTCACTGGAAAAAATCTTTTATCTGTATCCATGCCAGAATGTGTCAGATATGTATAAAAAGAAATAGCACTTACAAAGTTATTAAGGCTCCTCCTGCCCAAAAAAACCTCGAGAAATAATTATTCAGTTAAAAAAAAAGTTGTCTCATAGAACTCCATAATACCCCAAAAAACACAATGGAGTACAAAATTATTTACTAACACACTTATGGAGTATACCACTTCTGGTTTCTAAGAGCTTCCTGGTGTTTTTTTTTTTTCCCCACTACTGCACTTTTTTGTTTTGCTTGGAAATAACATGCTACAGATTAAGCCCCACATTACCGTACAAAAGCTGTTCCTTGTGCAATTTACAGCTTCAGATATAAACTTTAGTCTGTTGATAAACAGAGAACATCTTAGATCATGATAAACAGCACCATAACCAATTCAAAATTATTACAGTAGCTGAAATATTTTTCCCTCTCTCCTTCTTGGGTTTTCAAAACAAGCAAAAGGTCCAAACAAGGCAAAATTGAAAATTTGTAAAATAAAAGAAAGCAAGCTGACTCTCACATGTAAGAATTCTATCTGATGCTAGCTTGTGTAAGCTCTTAAGCAAAGAGAAATAAGAAAAAAAAACCACCACAAATACCAAGTTCTGTGTAGTTTCATATCTAAGTAACAGCAAATGCTCTTTTCTGTTCACTAACAGCAGAGCAAAGCCACCTTTTGAATGGAAAACTTGATAACTCCTGCTTCTGTCACTTCAGAGACCCACAACAGACCTACACCTTTAACAGCCTAGCAACAAGGATACTAACTAAAATGTTTTCAAAACAAGAATGTCTTGACAATCTATATGCAGTTGGCTTAACGAAACTCAAGCTGACCTACCCAGTCATTATAACACTACAACTTGCCAACACATGAATAATTAAGGAAACTCCTCTGCCAGTAGGTCAAGAAAATCCCAACTCAAGAGAAGAGACATGACTTAACATGTGCTGGCGTTATAGACCTCAACCTGGAAATCTGTTCTCCATGGTCTGCAGATACAGTTAATGTGTAAAGCACCAAAATGACACATTATAAAATACATCTGATCAGCTTGGGATTTCTTTCTGGCACAGAGGGATGTGAAAACTTTTTAAAAATAGTTTGCAAAGACAAAGCAAGAAAATTTATCTTTGCAACTGGCCTCTTGTACGCAAAGGCCTCTGTAAGTCACTATCACTGTGTTATCTTAACTAGAACATATTTTGTTTTCTTGTTTGTCACAAGAAGGATTGTTGCCTCATTTATATAGCATTTTCATACTTCTCCAGTGTGAAGAAGTTGCAGCTGTTTAATGTGCAATAATAAATTAAAAAACACCAAGGCACTACATTGTACTCACTGATATTATCACTACAGATTAGCAGCATTTCCTATGAACCGCCTTTTTTTTTTCCTCACATGCACTATTTTAAAATCTGATTATGGAACTGTTGTGGTAGGCCTAAGCAGGCCAAAATAGGCTTATATATGACCTGGCTTGCCCAGACGTGTTTTTCTGTTCTGCCCCCTTCTACTATGGGGAGAAGCAACCGCTGGAAAGAGGACAAAGAACTTGCAGCCACTGAGTCTGAGGACTCTGGCTTGCCCAGACTTGTTTTGCATCCTGTGGTAAACAAGGTACACGCAGTTGCCTTCTGCAAGGCCTATGTTCCACCCAAATTTGGGTAAAGCA
>WBNM01001608.1:30677-42447 GCA_013399055.1 Ramphastos sulfuratus
TCTGTGCCTTAGTCCTCCTGGACCAGGAGGTCAAGCAGCATGCTGAGCTCCACAAGACCACTGACATTAAGCTGCTGTTGGCCACTTTCTTTTCCTGGTATTAAAGAGGATTGAACTGAGCTGTGGCTGCTTCACATAACTGCAGCTGAAAGGATATCTCCACAGTAATAAAATCTTAACTGCCCCAGCCATTAAATCAAGGAGTATCAGATCCTTTGGTGGATCTGATCTGTTTTATTTTTTGTTTGTGCTTCCAATCCTCCTTTTCTTTTTTTTCCTCCACAGGGAATAGCCTTAGAAGGGAAGGAGAAGCAACCCAAAAGGAAAACCTTCCCTGTTTTCTCAATCCCTCAGGTGTTGGCTGGGAGTCCTTGCTTAGGCTGAGCTCCTCTCTGTTTAGCAGCTTCTTTCTGCTCTTCTGGATGTAGGTGGCCCTGGAGTGGGCACAAGGCATCAATTCAGCAGAGCAGTTGACATCCTGGAGCATGTGAGTGCAGCTGGGGCAGTTTAAGAGTAGCAGTCAGGTTCCAAGAGGAAAGGCAAGCTCATAGTATTCACACTACAGTCACCNGGGTTAGAAGCAGAGTGGTTAGTTAGGTTAGCAGAGGCCAGAAGCTCCCAGAGAGACAGAACCAAGACTCTCTGTGTCGTATCTATGTTTGTGTCCTTGTTATCCATCTCAGCAAGCCTATGAGTGAAGCAGCCATCACCAGTGTTTGCTTTTTCACAGCCTGCAATATAATTTTCTCCATTAAAATATTCCAATTAGCCTCAAACCATCACAATATTTAAACATGTCTGGTAGGCAGGAAAATGAAAGACTGGAAGAGCCAGCTCTGGGCAGCTGCAGCAGAAGTACCCTGGAAGGAGAAAAATGTGTGATTAACCAACCTGGTCCCAAAAGCACTTTGTCTCCATCCTGCCCCAAAACATCCTTTAGGTTTCACAGAGAAGAGCCTGCTCCCACTGGGTTTGTGATGGGGCACATTGCCCTCATTGTCTCAGAAGTATTTGCCCACTGTGCCAGGTGAGGAGTAAAAAGGGCATGAGTTGGACACTTACAGCACACAGCAAAGCAAACATGAATGTGAGCCCACTTTATTCAGGCTTTTAATAGTCAAGCTTACACTCCAGACTGGGCATGTGACACACTCCCCAAACTGGACACATCCAGAGCTGTGATGTGGCCCTTGATCTGTGCTGGTCATCAGGATATCACTGAGGTTAATGATAGATGAGAAGGGTGGAAAATGTGAGCTTGGGAGAGTTTGATACATCCCAGCACTTCAGGGTGACACTCTTCAGTGACAGACCTAGGAAGGAACTTTTCATCTCATTCTAGCTAGAAAAGGCCTTTAGTTGCTTGATTATAATGAACAAAGGCATAAATAAGAGTTAGCTATACCTGTGGCTATGGCTAAGAGATGCTGCATCCAAGACTTGCATATCTTTGCGTGCCTGTTCCATACCTCCCATGTGCTAAGAAGCCTTTAAGCTCTTTTTAGCTGATGAGACATGAGCAGGTGGTCCAATTGTGAACAAAATGTCAGAATCCCTTCCCAGATACAAAACCCCACTTAGAGAGACAGTCAAGCTATGCTGATAAACGTCAGGTAGCCCCAGGCACCACCAACCCCCAAATCTCTGCTTTCATTACTAACATTAACTCTAATTATGTTCATCCTAAACCTGCTTCCAGTCTGTTTTCATTACCTTCATTCACGTTACTTTACTATCACTTGTCCCTGCTTGCTGGTCTGATCTGTGATCAGATCTATTAGCAGTTCTGGTGCTGTGTGTTTATAGTCCTCATCACCCTGCACATGGCACTTGTGCTCTGCTTGACCTGCAGTGTAGCTGGCAGGCAGATGCCCATTTCTTATGCTGGAAATCAGCTTCCTGCCTGTTCCTCTTTCACTGAGGTCAGCAATCAGAACAAGCATAAACCCTGATGTGTCATGAAGTGGGACACTCTTTGCACCACCAAAGAGCCCCCATGTTAGACATGTAAATGAGATGCTTTTGTTGGCTTTCCTGGAGCTGTGGTGCCTTAGAGGTCTGCATACAAGCAAGTTTGTGTTTGTCAAGCTGCTCACTCTGCAGCTGACTGATCATTCTAACAGGCATGTAAAATACACTTGGGAGATGGCAACTCTGCTTTGTGCAGTGTGGTCACACACAAAGCAGCAGCACAGTTTTCTGGTTCCCCTGTACTTGTATGTGGATAGCAGAGCTTGTCTGCAGGTTATGCCAGGGAGCATCACATCCCAAGGGTGTGTGGCTGCTCCCTCCCTGGAGGTATTCCAGGCCAAGTTGGATGAGGCCTTGAGTGACCTGTACTAGGGGGAGGTGTCCCTGCCTGTGGCAGGGGCTTGGAACTAGATGATCTTTGAGGTCCCTTCCAACCTTACCATGCTATGATTCTGTATGGTGAGCACCCAAGAGTCCTACTCATCACAGTGCCCTGTGTAGGTGTTTCTGAAAACATTCCCAGCATAGATAAATGCTTTATGTCTGCCTGAATAAAAGCACTGGAGATCATCCCAAGGTTTCTGCAAGGTGTCCAGGTACTTGGAGTTCCCTTGTGCCCACTGGGCATTGCAGGCTCAGCAGTAAAAGCACACAAAACAACCTAGAAGTGCACTGTTCCCATTGCAGCTGCCAAAAGGACATAGGTAGATCAGGGAAACTCATTCCCTTCTTCAGAGTTGTAAGATTCTGCACATGATTGCAGTAAGTTTTGAGACCTTGAATGGAAGGTGCTGCTGAACAGTAGGTCACTCTCTCTGGGTGGATTGTGCAGGCCTTTCTGCAGTGCTGGGGAAGCAGATAAGGGAAACTGTGTTTTGAACACATTGCCCAGGGTATGTCATCTCTGTGTGCTGGCAAAAAGAGACAGATATTGAAAGGATGCTTGAAGAGCTGTTAGTACCCCAACATAACATGCAAGCTTGTTTAATGAATGTGTCTGGAGAATATTTACTGATCCACAGCAATTCTCAAGCCTTTTTATGTGTAATGCATCAATTTCTGGTATTTATGTTCACAGGATGCTAAGGGTTGGAAGGGACCCAAAGAGATTGTTGAGTCCTTTCACTCCCATCCTTTTAATGATTTGGTCCTGTTCAGTAAGACCAAGCATCATCCTCACAAAGATTTCTTTCCTTCCATTTCTCAACTTTGTTGTCACTTAAGTCCAATATTACCAAAACCTTTCAAAGGAAGGCTACTAGCCATGGTACTGGGCAATGAGACAGGCTTCCACTGTGTGCTTTGCTTTGTAAGGTCAGTAGAAGGATTAGGAGCATCACTGGGAAAAGCAGATTTCAACTGACACAGCAGTAAAAAAGTTCCTGGGAAATAAGACTCAGCAACTCCTTTGCATCAGAGCAGAAATTAAGCAGAGCCCCTCCCTGGTTTGTGCAACTGAAAGCAAAGGGAGAACAATCACACTTCAGGTTGCAATCCCAATGATTTCTAGTGAGAGACTGAATAGCTGCAAATAAAAAACCAAAGCTCCATTTGAATGTCATGGTGGAAGATGTCTCTATATGAAGTGTGTCTTTCCTCTGACAAAGTCCTGTGCCACCAAGGGCATGAGACAGCCCATGTGAGGAGCAGGTATTTGGAGAGGTGCATGACAGCAGCACTGGAAATGATTCAAAGCACCTATTAGTATGTCAAGATTGGGGTTTTTGTTTTTTTTTCCTTCAGTGTTTGAAGCCTCTACAGAGATTAATAACCTCTGGATTTCTGAGCAGCAGGTCAAATAACTACTGTGCTTTCCTTCCATTTCTGTGTGGTTTATTATCTGTGGTATGTTTTGCATATCCATCTAAATTATGGGATTTGGGGTGGAGGGGGGTTAACTTTTCTATAGGAATTGGAACATGTCCTTCATTAATGCTACATCAAGTCAATGCTTGTTGAGATAAGGGAGGAAACCATTTAGGAGAAAGAAGTATTTTAAATTCCTACCTTCTTCAGTCACTTTCTGAGCTTCACACAAGTGCTCTCCTCCTACTGTTTTGCTGGTTCACACTTGGGCAAAGAGGCAATGCAAGAAATGTAGCTCAGACCCTACCCTGAACACCACTGATGGGGTAGAGCACTCTGATCTGGTCAGACCTCATCTGGAGTCNCACTTTTCTGGGTTGGACCCTCAGAAAACCAGTAAAGAGGAGTGTCATTTGGGGTGAGCTGCATGAGGGGATTCATACCCTAATCAAATGACTTGCCCAGAAGAAAAACATAGCAGATTGTGCAGCATTTCAAGTGCCCTTTGAGACACCAGTGGAAATTCTTTATGCTCACAAAGATGGGGTAGGTGTGTGGCAGTCCCTATCCAGCCTGTGTTTGCAGTTTGCATATTTCTGTGTAAATGTCTGTCTGAAAATTAGCTCGAGGATGTGCTCACAGTTGCTTTTTCCAAGCCCTCATCCTTGACAGCTTTACGGATGTTTGCACTAAGTAGCTTTTAGTGGCATACTGGTGAAACTAGGCACCTTGTTTTCCTTTCTTAAAGGCCCTTGCTTCTAATACCTACAAAGACTAATCCATTTGCCTCAGCTAATCCAGTCTAAAAGTACTCCAGTGCACTTGAAAGGATGTCCTGCGAGCAAAACATCTCACCTTGAGAATGGGGAAAAACTCGTTTTGGAGGTTGCTTCCCTCTGAAGCAGCAGCTCCAATTGGCTAATCTATTTAGCAAAATTAATTAGAGGGCCATGGATTGAGTTTCATGGCAGACTAAAGCCCAGCTTGCTCAAAGAAAGGAATTCATTGTTGAACCTTTGATGGTCTAAAGGAGGAGAGATGCATTCACATGTTTTGGGTAACTCCCTCATCATTACTAAGATAAAATAAAAAGGCTTTAAGGTTTCTTTCACCAATCACCCCACAAGTTGGCAATTATATAGGATTACTAACATCCCACAGACCTGAGCTACCAGCAGCTATTTGATTCACTTGTGCAATGCATTTTTTTTTTTTTAATGGTAATAACAAAAGAACTCTTCAGGCTATTTTGTGGTCCATACAGATTTTGAAGGTGGGGGGGGGGGGGAAGCTCTTATTTTTGTTTGTGTTTTGAGTGGGGGCAATGGGTAAAGGAGGGCTTGCTCTGCCAAGAGATTAGCATGAAAGAATGAAATGAAATGTTTTGGTCTTGTTCAGTTCTAGTCTAATCAAGCCTACTCTCAAATTAATGAGCTCTTACCAGGGGGAACATCTCTCGATGCTGGAAGGCAGCAGTAAAGCTATGCACTTCCATTTCAGAAAAATGTAAAGCAATATCCTTTTTGGCTTCAGATAAAACAGGGCAAGAAGCATTTTTCATCTTTTAAGGTTTGATTTAATGCTACCCTGACTTGCAGGGCTCGTGTTTATTGGAGGCATTTTTCTAGAGAACTGAACAAATTGCCAATAATTTGAGGGTTAGTGTTTGGGGCTGGTTTTGGCTCGTGGTGAATGAATGGGGTAGGACAAGGAAGTCTCAAAATGGGGGAAACAAATTCCAGTTGTTTTGTGAGAAGGACTTGCTAAACACTCTTCAGATCACACCAACACTTCTTAAGGGTTTGAGGAGATCTTAGAGTAGCCTCCCAGTATCTGAAGGGGGCTACAGGAAGGCTGGGGAGGGACTATTGACAAGGGCTTGTAATGCCAGGACAAGGGGCAATGGGTTTGAAGTGGCAGAGGGGAGATTGAAAGTGGATGTTAGGAGGAAGTTGTTTGCAGTGAGGGTGGTGAGACACTGGCACAGGTTGCCCAGGGAGGTTGTGGAGCACAGAATCACNAGGTGACCTTAGTGTGGCCTTGCAGTGTCTTAAGGGGACTACAAGAAAGCTGGGGAGGGACTTTTTAGGCTGTCAGGTAGTGATAGGACTTGGAGGGGAATGGAACCAAGCTAGAAATGGGGAGAGTCAGCCTGGATGTTAGGAAGTTCTTCACCATGAGGGCGGTGAGAGCCTGGAAGGGGTTGCCCAGGGAGGTGGTGGAAGCCTCATCCCTGGAGGTGTTCAAGGCCAGGCTGGATGAGGCTCTGCACAGCCTGACCTAGTGTGAGGTGTCCCTGCCCATGGCAGGGGGCTTGGAACTGGCTGATCCTTGTGGTCCCTTCCCACCCTGACTGATTCACTGATTCTATAAAGCATAGGCATAGGTTTCTAGTGCCTGAGGGTGCTGTGGAACAGCTCTGCATGGGATAGTCCTCTGTGTGCCAACAGATTCAGGTCACCTTGAGGAAGGCTGGGGAGGGACTNAAGCCATCCTGCACTGCTGTGGATAGCTACAGAAGAGTGGCCAAGTTCTGGTGTGATGCTTCCCCCATGAAGGGAGAAAACTTTCCTTGAAATGCATCATGCATCAGTTGAAGTGTTTTGTGCACCAATGGCTCACAAGACCCAGGGATTCCTCCTGGGATTCTTCCCCCTCTACTCTGCACTGTTGAGACCTCACCTAGAGTACTGCATCCAGTTCTGGAGCCTCTGTTACAAGAGGGATGTGGAGATTCTGGAGTGTGTCCAGAGAAGTGCCACGAGGATGAGCAGAGGGCTGGAGCTGCTCTGCTGTGAGGAGAGACTGAGGCAGTTGAGGCTGTTCAGGCTGGAGAGGAGAAGGCTCTGAGGTGACCTTAGTGTGGCCTTGCAGTGTCTTAAGGGGACTACAAGAAAGCTGGGGAGGGACTTTTTAGGCTGTCAGGTAGTGATAGGACTTGGAGGGGAATGGAACCAAGCTAGAAATGGGGAGAGTCAGCCTGGATGTTAGGAAGTTCTTCACCATGAGGGCGGTGAGAGCCTGGAAGGGGTTGCCCAGGGAGGTGGTGGAAGCCTCATCCCTGGAGGTGTTCAAGGCCAGGCTGGATGAGGCTCTGCACAGCCTGACCTAGTGTGAGGTGTCCCTGCCCATGGCAGGGGGCTTGGAACTGGCTGATCCTTGTGGTCCCTTCCCACCCTGACTGATTCACTGATTCTATAAAGCATAGGCATAGGTTTCTAGTGCCTGAGGGTGCTGTGGAACAGCTCTGCATGGGATAGTCCTCTGTGTGCCAACAGATTCAGGTCACCTTGAGGAAGGCTGGGGAGGGACTACTGACAGGGGCTTGCAATGACAGGACAAGGGGCAATGGGTTTGAAGTGGCAGAGGGAAGATTTAGACTAGATGTCAGGAGGAAGTTCCTTGCAGTGAGGGTGGTGAGACACTGGCACTGTGTGCCCATTATGTGTGAATTAACACATAGCATTTTCCTCTCTTTATTTAGCACAGAGTGGCTGGGGCTCACTGAAACCATCTGTGGTTTGTATTCTCTTGTCAACTCATAATTTCAACAGTGTTTTCAGGTCTTATCTGCTGTTCTTTACATCCAAACACTGTACTGAACCAAGGTGAGATATATTCTTTGAGTTTCCCAACATCTTTCTGCTAGAGGTTGAGAAGATTTCATGAGCATCAGTTAATCTTTACAACACCCCTGGGAGATAAGGGCCTGGAAGGTTTAAGCCCAAACTTGTCATAACTTATGATGTGAGTCATGCAGGGGCTGACTTGTTAAATACACTGCACTGGGATAGCACAGAAGTAGAAATGTGCAAAGACAAACCTCATTGCCTCACATCTAGGTGAGATCTTTGTGGGGTCTTGGGTTGGGGTTTTGGGGGTTTGTTTGCTTTGGTTTGTGGTTGCAGTGGGTTTTGGTTGTTTCTTTCTTTGTGACATCTGAATCCATCTGTGTAGGAGGGGAGTTGAGGAAAGGAAGAATTCATCTGAGTGTGGTGAAAGTGGAAAGTTTCCTCTAGGCTGTGTAGCCAGCATCACATCAGAACTCCCTGGCAGACTCCAGGGGGAAATCAGTGATGCTGGTCAAGCATTCAGGTCCCTCAGCCTCATCATCCTCTGTGTTCTTCACCAAGGCCCCTGCCTCATTCACTATCTGCACTCCAGCCTCTAGGATGTGTGAGGCAATGACCAGGCTAGCAACAACCTCCTTCAGCACAAGCCATGATTCATTTCCTCAATATCATTCTTAAATAGTGCTAGAGGCCAAAATGCCAGACACTACAATTCAGTTCTTCTAACATGTGCTAGAAAAAATGAAAACAAAAACAAAAACCAGGGCTTCCCACCAGTGGAAACCTACTGAGTTTCAGCTACCCAGCCAGCAAGACTCAACTTTGACAGAAATAAGGTATGCTTCTACCCCTCAAGTTAGAAGAAGAGCTGACATCACCATGCTTGCTACATTTTCTTCTCTGGGCAAGCCCTGGTAAAAGACAATCTTCAAGGTGGCAGGCAGGAGTGGAAAGACTGGTCTCCAAATTTGGAAAAGCATAAATGGCATCCCAAAAGATAAATTAACCCACCCTCTGGTGCCACTACAGCATAGAAAGGTTCAGGTTGGAAGGGACCTCAAAGATCATCTAGTTGCAAACCCCTGCCATAGGCAGGGACACCTCTCACTAGTACAGGTCACTCAAGGCCTCCTCTAACCTGGCCTTGAACACCTCCAGGGAGGTTGTGGAGCACAGAATCACCCAACATGATCAAAGATCACGTTGGGTGATTCTGTGCTCCACAACCTCCCTGGAGGTGNGCCTGCCTTTTGCTTTTCTTGGGTACTCACCAGCATTTTGACATCTCTGCTGTAGAGTAAGTTGAGAGAGTGAGAGAAAGACAACTTCTTCCTTACCCAATATTGAATTGCCTTCAGAAGCCATGAAGAGCACTTACAAGCACATGGTCTGAGTGGTGAAGCCACTGTCTTCAACACCAGTGTGGGCTCCTCAAGGGTTTAACAGCTTGAGAATGTGTCAGCAGCAATGCTCAGGGATGGTAAAAGTTTTCCTTTAAAAAGCAATATCCTGGAGCTGCAAAAAAAAAAAAATTTGGTTTGGAGTTGTTTTTCAAATGAGGTTTGGGGTTTTTTTTTATCATGTTTCATCCCTTCAAAAGAATTGAACTATTTTTGCTAGAGCATTTGCCCAGAGAGGCTGTAGAAGTCCTGTCCTTGGAAACAAAGTCAGGGGGTCTGAGCAACTTGATCCAGTTAAAGATGTCTTTGCTCAGAGCAGGGGGTTTGGGCTAGGTGACCTTTAGAGGTCCCTTCCAACTCAAAGCATTCTGTGATTCTATATTCAGGCAGAGGAATACACCATCATGGAAAATTCCAGTAGAGACCATTACAAGTCCTTGTTACCAGCTCCTTGTGATTTTGCCAAACACTAACAGGAAGAGCCAGGCTGCTGTAGCAATAGCTGCTGCTGTCAGCTCCATGTGGAGTGACACCAGGAGCCAATATTGTTGAGTGGTGCTGCATGTTACTTCTGCTAGTGCTTGGAAAAGAGAACTTTTAGACAGTAAATGGCAGTGTGACAGGCCACAGTTGTGCTTTAAATAACTTGCAATGAGCTGTAAAGGTGGAACTAAACAAGGAAATCTGTATGACAAAGTCACAAAGGTTGTTTTTCCATGAAAAGGTTACTGTGAGGAGAGGCTGAGGGAGCCAGCAGTGTGCCCAGGTGGGCAGCAGAGCCAATGGCATCCTGGCCTGNTTGGGCTGGGTGAGCTTGGAGCTCTCTTCCAATCTGGCTGATTCTATGATTCCTGGCTCTAATTGCTATGCTCAAGCAGTCTGACTTCCTGCTGATGAAGGCCAGCAAAGTAGAGCCTAAAAGCTCGAGGTGAGCTTCACAGTGAGCTGCAGAGCAGGACCTGGTTCCAGGCAATGTTGGCATGTTGGTGCAAAGCAGAATTTGCATCTATAAAATGCAAATAGGAGTGCAGCAGGACAGATCCAGTGTCACCAAGGATGGAGAACAGGAACTGGTGCACAAACCAACAAGGCCAGCACAAAGGTGTGAGCATTTGTGGGATGTGGCAATTCAAACTCAAAATGTCCCTCAGCTAGAAGCCTTCTCAACATGCAGCAAGTGCTCTTTTCAAATAAAACCTCTCCTGCTTTATCTACCTCAGCCACATAAGCTTTTAATTAGTCCATATGCATAGCTTCCTAGACAGCTCCCTGGAAATGGAAAGCTCCAAGAGAGCTTTTCCAAAGTGAAAGCCATATCAGGTTGCTCTTGTTCACAGCCTGCCCTTCTGTGGGGAGAGAAGAAAAACTAAGTTCAAAGCAGGTAACAAACACTGACACACCTGAAATGGCTTAAGGGCTTATTATTATTGCTATCATCATCATTATTATTACTCTGTCTCACAGCAGTCAGATGCATTCCAGCACAGGCTCCAAAGTCCAAAGCCAGCTGAAGGCACTGTCACATCTCTCTCCTTATCTACCTTCTCTTCAGATGCCACCTGGCACATTTTCGTGCCTGCTTTCACGACCAGTGTGAATCATTCATACACAGTAAGTGTCACTCAGATTAGCAAAACTTCCCTGGCTCAGGCTGTAGCCTTTTTATGAGGCTGTCTATCACTCCACATAGTTGGCAATGTTGTGTGGACTACCACGGATCTGTTTCTGATCATATCTTCCAGTTACACTGCAAATGAGAACTCCTAATATGGGGCTATCAGCAGACAAATTGCCTAAGCCTAGCAATGCCACAGGAAGAAGTGTAAACAACTGGGAACTGCTCTGCTTAAGCAATGCACAATGCCTGCATTGTGTGCCCAGAAACAACAACTGGAAGGATCCTTCCTGGCTTTTTAAGCCGCTAGGTTGCCAAAGCAGAATGGGGAAGCACACAAAAAAGGGAATGTTTTAATGCATCCACTGACACCACTTCAAACTGGAGCAGGATCACAGGAAACTCTGGTACTTGAGAAAAAAAAAACAAACCAACAAAACAACAAAAAGAAATAAAACCCACAAAACAAACAAATCCTTTGCCCTTGAAATTCTCCCCTATGAAGTACTTTTGGGAAGATTGGGAGGACCAAAGGGAAAAAACAGTAAACAGAAGAACATCAACCCTCAGACTCTGAGCTTGTTGGCACAACCAAGTGAGGGTGAGCAGCTGGGAAACTTCACCTTGTGGATGTCACCTTCCCTGCAGCTACCTCAACTCAAAGGAGCAGAGAGGGCTGCAGAGTGGATTGGCAGTCCAAGCTTCAACAGCTTGGTTCTTGACACTCTCTGCCATAGCACTGATGCCTCACTGGCTGTAATATTTTTGCTACAATAAATGTGTAGAAATCTCTACTTTTTTAATTGGTTTTTTTTCTCCTTCTGTTCTTATTCATCTCTCAAAATACAGGCAAAGAAAACTGCCTCACCCTTAGATCACAAGCTGTGGAGTTTCACTCTTCTCTCCAAATTATTTAGGAGACTACTGGAGGTAGACAGAAGGGGCATGCATCTAGGAAACTCATTGTAAGATGCTGATACCCATCCTCAAGGGCTGAGAAAGATGTGACTAATGTGACTTAGAAGTCACCTAGACAGCAGTAGCAGAAACTTGAGGCAGCCTGGCCATGATATCTGCAGAGCCTTTGTTCATGTGCTGTCCTTGCTTGTGTTGTTGTTTTGCCTCCTTAGAGATGTGCCTGCTTAGGGACAGCCACACTGCTCAGATCAGAGGTCCATGGCTGGCTGGCTCAGGCAATGGCCAAACAGTACCAGAGGAACATAATAAATCAGATGAGGAGCAATTGAAGAAGCTGCGGATGGTTAGGTTGAGGCAGAGCAGGACGAGGGGAGGCTTCATTGCTGTCTACAGCTACCTGAAAGCACCTTGTGGAGAAGCTGCTGCTAGTCTCTTCTCACAGGTAATTAGTGAGAGTAAAAGTGGGGCATGTACAGTTCTGGAGCCCC